>CAJNJA010005241.1:0-17895 GCA_905231915.1 Symbiodinium necroappetens
CTTGAAAGTTCGCACCCTAAACCCTAGACCAGTTTGGGCTTCTGCTTGAGATCAACTTGGGCTGTGCAGTTTGGGGAGGCTTCACAGGATCTGCGGCTCAGGGTTGAAGGGCTTTTGAGTGGGCTTCAGGGTCAAAGATGGAGGTCTATAGGCTTTATGACGTTAGGAGTTCAGAGGTGACTAGGGTGCCGGAGTTCGGGTTTGGGGTTCAGGGCTCCCTCATCTCTGGGGATAGAAGACTCAGCCGCGGCGGCTGCGATCTATATACACAAGTCGTCGGTCAGTGGACACGGGAGACCGCCCAAGGACCTGAAATACTAAAACCGCAAACTGAGTAAACGGAACTCAAACCAAAAATCCGAAACCCTTCACGCTGGAAACCACGCACCATACTCGCGGAAGCCTGCAATCTCGCGGTTTGAGATCGGCTGAAAGTCTTCGGGTTTGGGAAGCTTAGAACCTCAAGGCTCTTGGGTGGCTAAGCGCAAGTTAGGATTTTGTGCCTACGATGCTTGGCGGCTTAGCAAAGGTTCTAAGCTGCTAATGAAGCTACCTCCAACGAGCTCTGGATGCCAAAATGGCTACATCGAAAGCAGACTACCTGAGGGCCACAATCCTACTCTGCCACTGCTACCTGCTACCCGCCCATTTGAGCAACACTGCGTATGCTTTCTTGCAACACAAACAAAGGTACCTTGGTTAAGATGACCTGATGTATAGCTACCCATGAAGCTGCATCTTCCCCACATCTCCAACTCCTGGAGCCCGCAAAACCCAAAAGCGCCCCCAAAACTTCCCTTCTGGCTTTGGGCTTTAAGGTGCCCAAATCACATTACTTGTGAACTGTGTTCTTATAAAGCCTAACCCTCCGAGAAATCCCCAATTAATCGACAGTGCTTTGTTCGGCAATGGCTTTAAGACTCTTCCGTCAAAACCTGGCTTGGCTTGACTTTGCTTGGTTTGTCCGAAGACCTCTTCACATGATGACTTCGAAAGAGACCATAGTGTACGCGTACATGTATGTGTGCATGCATGTGCGTAAGCGTGTGTGTGTGTGTGTGCGTGCGTGCGTGCGTGCGTGCGTGCGTGCGTGCGTGCGTGCGTGCGTGCGTGCGTGCGTGCGTGCGTGCGTGCGTGCGTGCGTGCGTGCGTGCATGTATGCGCATGGCTGTATGTATGTGTGCGTTGTAAACGGTAATGCATACAAATTGAAAGATCTGTGTATACATAGATATGAGCATCTGTACTACTGTACGAGTACGGTATGTTTAGGTGTTTAAGGGTTTACGAATTCTTTGCCACCCTTCTGCGATTGTACCGGGTCTGCTGTTGGACGGGGCTTTCTGTGGTTTCACTTTCAGAAGGCTTGACTTCACTTGGTGTAGTTTGGTTTGGCAGATACAAACCTTGAAGTCCACATAATATATACTAGTGCACATGTATTTACAGCATACAGACATGGGGAGAAAAAGACAGAGAGAGAGAGAGAGAAACAAAAACACTGAGCCCACAGCGCAGGGGTCCAGGCGGCCTCACCTGGAGCCCAGTGTACCACGGAGCCCTAAATCTGAAAAAAAAACAATAGCACTACTACGACAAAGAATAGTAAATAGCGCGTAGTTAGGAAATCTTCCTCGACCTTGGGAACTATGACTCTCCAGTTGCTACAGTCTTTTGTCATGACGGTGGAGACGGTGATGATGAGATCAAGGGAATGGCGGCAGTGAGGAAGGTGAAGATGCGATTGGCGAGTAAGTTGACGCTGACGTAGTTGATGATGATTTACATGATACTGCTAGTGCTGCTAGTGACGGCGGTGGTGGAGATAAGAAGATGGAGATGGTACTGGAGTACTGGCGTTCTCTGCTGCATGAGCAGTAAAGAATGATGAGGCTGAGGATAGGGATAACAAGGGTCAAACCCCCGAAAACAAAGCCTAGCAAGGCAAGCGAAGCAGAAGTTTCAGATGGTTCTTGCAAGTTGCATTGCGGATCACATCGAAATCAAAAAAATGCCAATGATTACGAAGCACGGTGAGCACAACGACCACCATCATCAACAACAACAACCACAGTTACAAATGTTATACACAAACGAAAATGAATCCACAGTCGTTTTCATTGAGGGCGGAACGACCCTTCAGGAACACCAGTAGCCAGAACTACATAACCAGCAAGATCGTGAAGTCTTTTGAACATCCTTAAAGCCCGATCAGAGCGGAAAAGAACCAGAACAATGCTGACGGGCCTGAGATTGATCCCAAAACAGTACGCTGACCCCTGGACACAAACCTGGACAAACCTGAACGCTGAACCTAAAGACAGCGACCTCGTGCCCAAGACTGGCGTAAGTGTTGGCTGAGCCAGGCCTTGGTTCAGATTCGGCAGGTTTTTTCAAGGGTTTGGGGTTTAGGGTTTAGGGGGTTTCAGGGTTCAGGGTTTAGGGATTACGTGTTCTCAGGCTCGAGGCTTACACCCGTGAGGTGGAAGGTTCATGGAGTCGCGCAGGACTTAGTGCAAGAGGAGGGAGGCACGGAGCTTTGTGCTGTTTAGTTTTCCTGTGAACTCAAGATCCCCCAGCAAGGCTGGAACAGCATGCCTGCTTGCAATGCCAACCCAAGAAGAAGGATTACTGGAACTATCGTTGCATGTTGTCGAATGATGTTGAGCGTTGCTGTCTGTTGTTCTAAGTCTTTCTACAATGCTGCATGTTGGTTTGTGGCCATTCCCACTAGTCCTATGCTTTCTGCCTTTCTGATGTTCCTGCGGTTGTCCGTGGCAGAGGCGGCAGTATTGTGGCTAGTGCTAGCAATGAAATGCCCTCCTTCTCAGTATCCGGCGCGGTGGCGAGGCGGAGGCAGCACGGCCACGGGGTACCGGAGGGCTGACCTCATTTGGAGTTCGATGCGCTCGTGTTCCTTAATCGCCCTCGTTCAAGGGCTCCGGGTCCAAGCTATGTGACTCCGGCCGATTATGCAGCACCTGAGACTCTCGAAACCCCGCCTCCTGTACCGTAATTCCCTCAGGGTAATGAATGCCGGAATTTGTCCTGCTGCACTCGTGCTGCAAGTAGTACTGCGCCGACTCTACTACTACAACGCCCACGACAACGGCGGCGACCACGACGACAACAACGGCGACCTCGACCAACCCTACCATCTCCGGCGCTTAGTATTGTAACAATACTATAGTAGTACACTTAGACTAGAACACTATAGTGATGATACTATAGTAGTATAATTAGACTAGAATACTATAGTAAGAATACCATCCGTCTTTGCAAGCTCAGGACTCCTGGGCCGGCATCAAACCGAAAGACCCAAGGGGTCCCCCGTACAAAGAAAACAAAGACATGTCGAATCCCAAACGGGGCAGCGTTTAGGGCTTAGGGTGTAGGGCTTTAGGGCCCACTGTCGTCGCAGGCGGATAGTCACTATCCGATAGTGCGGAATTCGGTAAACAAACACTTTCTTCGCTGACTCTCAATCCCAAAGCCCTAAACACCTGCGTTCCTCGACCTCCGCTTTGCCCAAAGGCTGCTGCACTCGTCCGACCCAAGCTCCAGGCATAAGTAAACGGGAGCTGAGGAACCTGGATATGCCTGCGACGGATCGTTGACTTCTGCATATGGGAGACTTCTTCGAGACTCAGGGCTGTGGCACCGTAGGGCTTGGCGTCAATCGCGGACTTTGGATCAATGTATAATGCCGTAATCCACAAACCTATGCTTCCACCCAGCCCAACCCCAAGACTACAGCCACAAGCCCTGCAAAGCTGGACGCTGCATCAAAAAAAAACGTACAGTTCTCTTTCTCTATTTATGTATGGATGCACATGTTATATGCAGATACAGAAAGAGCGAGACACAGAGACAGAGAGAGAGAGAGAGAGTGGGGGCAATAAATAAGCGGGCATCGAGCATCACATTCAAAGGTGTGGCGATACAAGCCCTTGACAAGTTTGGCGCTTACGGTGTGTTTTGACCTGAAATCTCTGCACAGCGATGTAGATGATAAATGATGAATGGACGGGTCTAGGGAATGTTCCTTGAGGTAGATGGTCGAAATGTATTTCGAAAGCTCCCTACAGGCGTGGGGAAATCAATTTAGCGACGACGAGACATCCACTGGCGCAAGCTTGTTTAAGTTTAACATCGAAGAGAGCTCAAGAGGGCCAATGCACTGTAAACGGCCTGAAGTCCCCAACTCTACCATAAGACTCAGAAGCAGCACTCACAACGGCTTCGAGTCTGCCACCTACCCACCTTTAACTAGTCAACTTGTCGATGACGACCATGAAAATCCGAAACCCTCAGCAGCGCGATTGCCATCGGAAACCCAATCCTCAGCCCCACGTTGCTCCGTACTCTGTTTCTCTTGTCATCAACGCCATCATCATCATCATCACCACCATCGTCACCATCATCAAGATCATCATGAATCAAAATGACAATGATCAGTCACCCATCATCACTGTCGGAAGGCAATACCACAGCGGCCACCGCAGCAGCAGCAGCAGCAGCAGCAGCACCACCACCACCACCACCACCACCACCACCACCACCCCCAGTACAACCATGGAACAACAACGACGACGACAACAACAACAACAACACCAAGCTTCAAGTAAATCTTTCACGACCCCAGTCCACAAAACAGAAAGCCTTTGCTTCCAAAATCGTCAGAGGCGCCTGATCGCATGCGGCTCCGTTGCTCCTGGTGCTCGTGCGGTGGCCACAAGCTGCGGCGGGGAGCGCCAGCTTTGGGACCTTGACGGAAGCTGCAATCACCACCCCCTCAGGCCGACACGCATTGCGGAGTTTGAAAACCATAATACTGAGGTCTGAACAACTAGTACTAATATCCTGTCACAGTCCCCATCTACATACAACTGTATCAGCATACCCCAACACCCGATTCCAAATCATTACGGCCCAAATTTTCAAGCCGCCTACAACCCTTGAGAACGCCCTTGAAAAAAAGCAGGCTACAAAAAATTACCGCAAAACCCTTAAACCCTTAAACCCTAAATAAACCTCATTGCGTCCCTACACCGCCCCAGAGTCCGAGGTCCCGGCGCAGGATCCTGGGGAGGGAAGGGAGCCGCGACGCCCTCTCGGTGCCGTCGCGGAGTCACCTCAAGACTCGCTCTCTAGGCTTTAAGGTCTAGGATCTGAGGTCTAGGGGTTTTTTTTCTAAGTGCAATGGCCATTTCTCCGCAGCGACAAGTCGGCACAGAGACCTAGGGTTTAGGGTGTATGTAGGGTTTGAGGTTTAGGGTTTAGGGTTGTGGCCCAAACCTTTGCTGGGGCTTTTGAATGCTAACTTACAAAGGGATCCTTGCACCCAGGATCCTATGGCTTAGTGTCTCTATTTGGGTGTCCAAGCCTTCGGTCTACGAACGGGCTAACCATAGCGCGGCGAAGACGAATCATGAGTGGAGCCGCCCTCACTTGTTTTGGCCGTATGGTTTTCTGTTCTCATCTCTCTGAGATCCACCAGCCTTTGCTCATGCAAATGATTTCGAGCTTACTGTCACTGTCATGACTGCAATGGGATGCAGGAGCAGCAGTAGAAGTAAAACCACTGATGGCAACAGTCGTCGGAGGCACCTGCTATAGCAGTAGCAGCTGCATGAGCAGCGGCAGTCCTCGTTATCGTCCTCCTCCTCCTTCTCCTCCTACTATTTCCTGCGGCCACTACAACTACAGCTACTACCACCACCACCGAAGCTCCAGCACTCACCTGAGGCTTGGGCCACTATTCTGGGATGCAGGCCGGGGACCTTCGACGAGATCATGCCACGAAGGCAGCTCTTAAATTCTTAAACTTAGGGCGTTTTTTTAAGAAGTTCGCTATGAGCTTTTTTGCAAGGAATTATAGGCCTCATTTTGGGGTTGATGAGGGGCTTACTGGGCTTGCTCGGGTTCGGGTTGGCTTCTTAGGCTGAGAGGGTGTGCGGTTTCAGAGTTGCTGGATTTCGGGTTTAGATCAGCGCTTCGGGGGTTTTGGAGTCTTAGAACACACTTCTTTGGATTACCCTACAGGTTGTGGTGCGCAAGGATTGCGTGAGCTCATGCTTTTCAGCTTCCGGCTGTGTAAGTTTGCACCCCTAGGCCTCCCATGACCAACGCCGCCAGGCTTCAGCCCCGATCCTGAATTACAGCCTGTGACGAAGGGCTAGACGACGTAAGGCACAAATCTCCCCTGTGATCATCCCCCCTTAGGGCCTTAGGGAAGCCCCTGCTCAAACTCTCAGGTGGGCTTGGACGCATGATGGTGAGTATGCCCCAAACTATCTCCGATTGCTCCGAGGTTGTTCGAAAGCTCTGCAGTTTTGGTGTGCCAGGAAAGACGCACGCGATAGCCCGAACCTGAATGCATGTGCTCAAATCGCAAGTTTAAAGTCGTAAAAGGTTGGCTTTCCCGGCCTGGGCCACCGGTATGGTCTGCAAGCCTGGCCGTCAGTGGCCGAGGGGACATGCCAAACTATATGCCTGGATTTTCGTGGCCTCTGCGTGGGGATCAGAGCTTGAACAGAGGTAAGTTCCACAAAACACACCGAATCGAACAACGCCTAGAAAAGCTTGAGCCGCTCTCCGCCTTCTTGTCGAAGAGGCTGCGGTACAGCGAAGCCCGGGGCAGAGGGCCTTGGATGCACACATGCTGAGCAGCTGGTGTTGGTGATGGTAATGATGACGGAAATCACAGTGATAGTGGCTGCGATCAGGGGCAAGATCAGGCTACAGATGATGGTAGTCATGCTCGTGATGGTGATGATGATGACGATGGTGGTGGTGATGATGTTGATAATGATGATGGTGGTGGCGATGGTGAGTGCAGTGGTGTGGGTGTTGCTGTTGGTGTGGGTGTGGGTGCTGGTGTTGGTGTTGGCGTTGGCGTTGGTGCTGGTGTTGGCGAGCGTGATGGTGATTTTGATGGTGACGATGATTCACATCAGTGATATCGTTGCTGGTGTTCTCAGGAGTATGGCTGCGATGCTGATGCTGTTTGTGCTCTGTTGCTCTCGTTCTTGTTAGTACTACCTTTTATCGTGATACCAGTAATGCCGCTATTTCGAGCAACCATCTGATAGTACTCGCCGCCATCGGAGGTCGGCGCAACATTCTCTGCCCTGGGGTGTTGCGTGTTTTGTGGAAAGGTGTTGGCTCGCTGCCCAACTAAGGGGCGACAAGGTCCTCACAGCGTTGATGCCCTGCATGCTTGCCGACATCGGATAATTCCTTGTTCTGCTTTGTTCCACCGTTTTTCTACTAGCTCCAAACCTGCATTCGTTCCCAGCTTCTCCAAACCACTCGCCCTTCCAAGGCAACCACGGGCCAAGGGGGAAGGCGGCCGTGCCAGGAGAGGCCACCTGGAAGAGGATTTCCGGTTCTGAGCAACGGTCCAAAGTTGGTTCAAGCTCTATGGCTGCAGGATGTTGGGCTTCGTGAAGAAGGATTCGGGCCTGAAGACTGCCTGAAGCAAACTCTACCTAGGACACGGAGCTATTCGCCGCAGCTCACTTGAATCTCGAGAGTTTGAAAGTGCAAGTCAGGATTCTTTGAACCTGCCATAAAGCTCTGGAGCCCGAACCCAAAACGGCCTAGGGCACCATGGCTCCGGGTTCAATCGGATGATACATGGGCCTCAGCCCTACTGTTAACTGTTAACTTCGCATCGACCCTGATCCGCCCCAGCACAAACATTCCATGGTCCGTACAGCATAAGACCTCCATCATGCCGCTAGGGCGTTATGGCAAGAGTGACAAAAGCGCAATGAAGTCAACTCGCACAACCCTATACCCAACACCAACATTCCTCAACCCGGAACCTTCAATCCTAACACGGACCAGGAAGCCTTTACCTTCGTTCCTCAACTCTCAACCCCAACATCCTTGCTCCCCCCCAAACATCTAAACTCCGCAGCACTGAGAAAGCCCACAGCCCTAAAACCTCAAAGCCGAAAAACCAAAGCTCAACGGGGTTGAGCGTAAATTCGAATTTACAGGTTCTGGGTATTGGATCCAGAGTCTGGAGCTCAGGATTTAGGGTTTCGAGCTGAAAAACACCTCACTTCTATGATAACGATGCCCTTCAAAACCCCTGAACGCTGGACCTCAAAACCCGCAAACCTGGACCCCGAACTCCCTGAGAGCCCGGAAGCCCCTAACTTGAAGGAATCCTAGTCCTAAGCTCCCTTAGGGTTTCGGGTTTAGGGCTTAGGGTTTCGGGTTTCGGGTTCAGGGTTTAGGGTTTAGGGCTTAGGGTTAGCCCTACAGAACCAGCATTGTGCTGCCTGTCTGGGTGTTGCCAACATCGGCGACGGGATAAACGATCGGGGACCTGCCTGTGCGGGAGGTGGATGTGGAGCCTGGACTCTCGGTTCTTGGCCTGCTACCTGCTGCCTCATGCTCTTAAACATGAGAATTTTCCATGTACTACAAATCCACTACTAACCTACGACTAAACTACAACTAATACACAACTAATCTACAACCAAACGCCGGCTGCTTCTGCGACGACGGCATCGTCAACTAATACGACAACGACATCGACTACTAAGACGACGACTAGTGACTAGTGCTACACGGCTGAGGGTGCAGGGTTGAGGTCGTGGGCTCGGGCTTAAAGCTTAAACCTGGTTTAGGCCCTAGATGGAGAATTGAAAGAAAAGGCACTGAGGCATGATCCTCATGCTAGCTGTCCTAGGGAGCCCTAAACGAGGCTATGCCCCGTTTTCTCGGAACCTTTGCATGTGACACCCGTGAGCTCCCGGCCCGGGTTTGCGGCGTCAGCGCCTCAGGAAGAAGCTCTAAGTTGAGGTTAATCTGAGTGCAAAGGACTCATATATGCTTACATCTGCATGGCCCGTCTGCATGTTCCTTCAGCACATCAATCCTTGTCCCGTTCGATCCTGTGGGGTCCTCTTGGCTTGGTTTGTCATGCGTTCCAGTCCGTCAGGGGGCCTTCATTTCTAGAACTGAAACCCCGTACCTTGGACTGTTGCATCAGGTTTACTGGCTCTAGACTTGTCTTACAATAATTCCAAGGCAGCCTACCTGTTGACTTCACACAACACGCAAGGCCTTCTCTTCCGAGGGCCCCACTCGCGCCGTTTGCGGTGTTCCCTGCACAAAACACAAAACTGCGATCTGAACTGCCCATACAGCTTGAGCTTCACGATATGGATCTTCTCAATCAAGCAGAAGATTTCGATATGACCGTAACGAACCGAATCCAGGTTTGATTCCGAAGGGCTTTCGGGCTTCGAGCTTTCGGCACTTCTTGTGAGATGACCTTACAGTAAGAAGGTCAATCCTCCTTAAGAGCAATCCTCAGTCAATGCAGGGTAGTCAGGAGCAATCAGCCGTTACTTTAGGGATCCTCTACGGCACACTTAGTACTGAATGAGTTTCGCATAAGATCCAAGGATTCATTTGTGCTCCTATCTCCGTGAAACCCCCAGTTGGTGGAATCCTAAACCCCCTAATTTTGTGCTCCAGTCTCACTGTCATCTCCCGAAGTGCCTCCGCAACAATTGCCCGCGGTGGCGAAACCCCGGCCATGCGGATGCACGGGCTGGGGTAGCCTGCGGTCTTAAGTGTCGTTCAGGTAGGGTTTAGGGTTGTCGGTTTAGGTAGGGTTTAGGTAGTCAGAGTTTGGGGTTAGGGCCTGCGCTTGGGGTTTCAGATTTCAGTTGAGGCTCTGGATTTCGGCTTCAGCTTAGTCCGAAGTTGAGCTTTGGGTGCTGGTCTCTGAAGCAGCCTTGGCAGCCTGTGGAGGCTCCACAGTCCAAGTGTTACTTTGAACGTTTACTATGTGATGTTGATCATTGCTGCAGTTGAAAAACAAGTCCTGCGTCTTCTCCTTCACAACCTCTCATTTTCAGTATACGTGGCTGTTGTACCATTCCCAGAACGATAACTGTCCATCTCTGTCGTCGCAGGGTGATTTAGATTGCCAGTGCTTGCATGGTTTCCAAGCTGAGCGGGATGCAGCTCATCGGTCGCGCTGACACTGATTACCTGCAGCTACCAGCGAACAGATGCCGCGAAGTCGCATCCGGCCTGCTCCAACTGCCGCCGGAAGGCGCGCAATGCTGCGAAGACGTCCGTGTGATGCGGAGGGACACGCAAATCCAAGTCTTTGCCCAATGGAGGTCCTCGCACTCCGACCGATGTGTAGCGAAGATGGCCGCAGCTTCGAAAAAAATCGATGCCAAGCGGGCTGTAAAGTGCAAGCCACAGCTCGTCGAATGCATTCGCCGGGCGAACTCCAGCGGCTGCGCATTTTATGCTGCTGAAGCGGCAGGACCATGATCCGCCCTTCATCTTCACTATTTTGGCATGCTTCAGCTCCACTCGCAGAGAGTCCCTGATCCAGTCGACAAGGTCAAGATTCCCTTGTCTGACGAACACGCTCCCTGGATTAAGCCTTTGATCGATTTCGAAACCCATTTGTTCTACATGCTTGCCCCGTACAGATGGGCTCAGGTCACTGAGTGGGTCGCGATCACTCCGACGGTTCACGCTGCCCTCCTTTGCCTGGCGCAAGGCGGACAGCAAGCGTGGATCTGTCAAGGGGATTTCGTCTATCGTCTCGCAGCGTCCCCTTCCCTCGCACAGCTTCCGCAACATGGTGTTCCAAGCCGACCGCCAGTCAAATGTACCTTGCTTGCCCCTGACCACGATTCTGTGCCCACGCACAGCTGTTGCCACGCCGTGCCTCGAAAGTCCGGTTCGAAGGTCATGCTTCAGAATGTGAACAGCATCTGGCTTGTCTATCACAAGGTAAAGGTCGTCAAAGAGTGCATCGGCACGAATGCCAGGCTCAGCAATTTTCACTCCCACGAAATTGATGCACCATGTGTTCAAGGACGCGCCTGCCCACGACAACCTGCAGCTTTTGCACTCCACCTTCCTCCCGCCCAGTGTCCAATCCCAAGAGGCCTGTTGTGGTGATCTTCGCTTGCCACTCACACAGGTGCCAGGGCCAGGCTCCTCCACCTGCAGATGTGGGTAAGCCTTGGTCAGCACGCTCTTGCAAAGGCCTTGCAGGAGCATGGCTCGTTTGTGCGGGCTCATCCCAGAGAGTGGATGTCCAGCATACAAGTCAGGGACCGTAGGGTCATGCAGGAGAATGTGTTTGAACTGCACCCACGGAAACACCACATGGTGCACCTGCCGTCGGCTCAAGCACTTCAGGCCATGCATCTCGCAGCCACTAGTCCTGATGACCGCTATGACTAACGCGAGGCTTGATTTACACCGCTGTCGAATCCGACCCATCCCGCGAAAAGTTACAAAAAAGCACTGACCCCAACAGAACCTGAAACCCACCAACAAATGAACTGCAGGCCCTTGAGAACCCTTGCCGCAACCGATGGAGACTCTTCTTCTCACAAACCTCCTCACTCCAGCATCGAAGTTGCAAACCAAAAGCCAAAGCGCGCTCGACCCCTTTTAAAACCTCCCAAAACCTTCATCACTGTTACACACGCACATAACTCGTTAAAGCCCCCCTTTAAAAGCCCCCTTTAAGACCCTTTCAACACCCGTTTCAATCCTTTGTTCATCCCGTTTCACCCTTCGAAGCCCTTCGCGTTGACTCGCCTCCCGGGCTTCTCAGCTCTCCTCGCCTGAAAAAGGGGAAAGACCCCGCCATGCTGGAGCAGAGTTGTGGGGGAGTTGTGGGGTTTTGGTCAGGGATTCATGGCTTAAGGCTTAAGGGTTTTGAGGGCTTTCAGAGCAGAGAGAACTTTCAAAACCTGAAACAGGAGTTTGAGAACCGTGGCACGTTTAGGTTTTCGGTTTCAACCCCGGGAGCGGAGTAATTTCGGTTTGGGGGCTCATGTTGGGTTTAGCTGCAGGTTTAGGGTGCAGAACGGTTTAGGGTGCACAAGTCGGACACAGTGCTAAAAACGACTTTGGGGTCGAAAAGGTCGGGGACAGTGCGTGTTTGATTGTGGGCTGGGGGCTTTCAGACAACAAGCTGGCTCTATGTCTCGGTGTCAGGGCCTTGTTGAAGAGTGCTTCTTCTACCTTGCCACGGAAATGGATACATGCAATTCTCCAATTTCGAACAACCCATCTTGGCAGGGTCCACAATTCACGGTGTGGGACAATGGCCCTGGAGGGCCAAGGGTTGAAAACTAATGGGTTATGTGCGAAGCCAGCCCGGGAATGGGGATGAAAAGTCGTAAGCTCAAGGCTGCGAGGTTGGGATTCGTGCCAAGGCTTGGAGAAGACCTGTGGCACCCGGCAGTTCTGACCCCGGCGAGGGCAACGGGACAGGCCCCGCAGCAGAAGTAGTCCCGCCTGCGTCCGTTGTCTAAAGCGTCCAAATTCTTTGCAGGTTGAGGAACTCAAAGAGCTTAAGTGCACTTCCAACTAGATGTGTTTTTCGGTGGCGAGTGCAGCATTAGAAGCGGTGTGAGTTGCACTGCAACGTACGATACTGCTAGAGTTTGGCGGGTGCCAAAGTCTTGATGACCTCGGCGCAAGTCTTTAGCAAGCATGAGTCGTAGAAACAAACTGAAACCTCACATGCAGAACAAGGAAGACGACAGCCGGTAAGCTGAAATGCAGGCATAGTGATCAAGATTCTTTTCATATCCTGAACCTGTGGGGCTTGTGTGAATCAAGTGTGTTCTCCTACCTTTCCTGATGTTTCAACAAACGCATCTTCAGCAAAATACTGGACCTCAGCCCTGCAACGCAACCGGGGATTGACACCTGGGCCTGTGCTGACGATGCCGCTGCCAGCTGCAGAACTAGTGGCACGCGAGAGCCTCACAACATTGTCAGAGCAGCATCATCCATATAACTGTCAGCTGGCGGGACCACTTTCAAAATTTACGAAACTATCTTCGGGTGTAGTAATCATGCATGTTGCGACTCGCATTACTTTGTATGGTGCTGGTGCTGACACAACGACGACGAAGAAGGTTAATATAGACTCATTCGCATGAGAATAATGATACTGGCACACAACTACCACTGCGAGGTGTGTCTGTTTATGCAGATACTTGGCACTTTGTTGTGATCATACTAGAGCTTAGGGTTTGGATCCCGTTGCTTAAGACCATCAACACGAGTATCGCTTCTTCTGAGACGTAGCTCCTCTTGCGTTCTTTCTTTTCTTTGCCTATGTCAGCGCCTCGTGCTCCATGTGTGTATATACATACATACTTGTGTGTGTGAGTGTGTGTGTGTATATATGTATGTGTATGTGTATATATATATATATAGTTGTGCGTATACCTTACTGTACTCGCCTCGCCTCTCCCATGCACAATTCAAAAACAGAAAAGACTTCCGGCGCTTTGTCCAGCACATGTCGCCTCTGAGTCCCGGGCGGAGTGCCATCGCTACCCGCAGCGGAGTTGCCTTTCAGGAACCCCGTTTCTGCTTTGGGTGAGTTGTAAGATCATTTGATTTGAGCCCTGCGTCCGAAAGTGCATGCTGCATAATCAATGCCGGGTGCAAGTTCCTTTCTGTTCACTGCTTGATATGTGGGACCTTGGGTATGCTTGCTTCAGGGCGTTTCAACTCCCGAACAGACCTCCATAAAATGAGACATGAACACAACATAAAGAAGCTTTCGGGTTCGGGTTCCAAGCCAGAACTAATTGAATAGCGGGTCTCGCGGCAGACTCGTCCGCAGGAGCTGTGTCTGCGTACAAGCTCATGCGCGACGCAGGAAGACAGCGTCTGGCAAGCTGGACAGCGCGTTTGTAGATAGCGCGTTTGTAACATCTGTTGGCCTGCTTACTTCGTTTGTTTTATTTCTACTGAAATTCATGACAACCAGGATGTTGAGGCTTCAACGTTTTGGGATCATAGAGCGAGGGACTTCGGGATCCTGTGAAAAGGGTGGGTGCTTCTGCCGGGATCAAGGCATGCAACCTTTAAACGCAGGCAACCCCAAAACACACCACCATATCCGCAGCCCTTACGCCCCTGACCCTAAATCCTACAAACATAAGGCCCGTACCCCTGATTTCTGTACACCTGAGCCTCCTAAACCCGTAAGTGGACACAGAAGCCTGCTTTCCCGCGGGGAGGCGTGGAAGCTTGGCTCCCTGGCACTTTTGGGCAGTTTGAGGGAGGAAGGTTAGAGTTTAGGGGTAGAGAGCATATGGGGTCTATGAGGGCTCGCAGGGTTTAATGAGATTTTACAGGGGATGTAACCCCCATGCGGTCGACAGAGAACTGAAGGTTAGGGGCAGGGTTTAGGCTTAGAGGCTTGGTGGTTGTGGGCTCTGCTCTTTCGGCTAGGTTTGAGGGCTCAGAGGTTCTTCAACAGGAGGAGAGTATTGAGGACAACAGCAGCAATGATGAAATTGACCTGAGAACAATATTCCTACTAGTTGTATAACAAGTTAGGAATTGGGGTGCACAGTGCTTGAAGACCTCACACGGCTAAGCCCAAAAAGCTGGGATGTAGTCTTTCAGAATTCGGCTGTGGAAGCCAGCCCCCGAAAGGTAGCAGCAGCAGCAGCAGTAGTAAAAATGAGAGGAGCACTCATCGTCGTCACCCGTCGTATTAGCACTTCTGTTCTGGCTTCGGGTCTGGAGGGTCGCCCGCCATGGTACAGGCGGACGTGACGACCCCTCCCCACATTCGGCTTGGGGCCGTAAGGTATCTAAACAACTGGCCAGTAAGGCTGGCATAACGGGTTGCCAAACAATCCATTCCGCCTGGGATCTTATAACTACTGTTGCTTCACCACTAATACCGGTGTAAGGTAGGGGTTTAGGGCTTTTAGGGGTAAGGATTTCGGGTTTTATGAATACCATTTGCATGAATCTTGTAAGCCCTACACCCACTTTCAAGCCTGAGCCCTACGCTGCAAAACCGCACTTGGACGGTCGCGGGACTTAGTAAGTAGGTAATAAGTAGCGTTATGGGCACCCTAGAAGGGATCCTAATTTCAGTTGTGATATTTCTATAACTCTATGAAATACTAAATCCCCCGACCCCCCAAGTACCTCCAAATTGCAGCAAGGTCCAAAAAGGCGCCTCGTTTGTCCACTTTGGAACAGGGGAGGTCACCTGCACAGCAGCGCGGTGGCGTACGTTCGCGATAGAGAACAACAGCCTTGAAACATCTTCTGAAACACGGTACCCTCAACCGCAAAGCCTAAAACCAGCCCGTAGTTTCTGAAGCGGAAATCCCTCCTCGATAGGGCGAGGGTGGCTGCTTCTGCTTTAGACTAGAGTTCCTGGCTCTCTGAATCGGTTTCGGTTGTCGCAGGAAGCAGCATTGCGGCTGCGAATACACAACATCGCCATCGCCAAAACGCCAAGTTCCATGCCCGCAACCTCTCAACCTCTCAACCGGATACCCTGAACCGATGAATGCCGAAACTCCAGGCCCGCAAGCCCTAATGAAATGCCTAACCCCTGAACTCTGAGCCCTGGAATACTCCTAAGCCCCTAAACCTGCGAAACTCCGGTGCCAGCCTCCACGATTGGAGCCCGTCGGTTTGTTGGTATTCTCCTGCGGCTCAGCTAAGGCTTAGACATTAGAGTCTATTTTGGGGGTTGTTCGGTGTTTCGAGCTTTGGCAGCATGCGGCATAGAGCTCTGGAAGGATTCTGCTCTGACTTCGAGAGAGCGTGGCTTGGGGGCATGCAAGGGCTTCACACGCCTCAAACACGAGCAGGGGCCGAAGGATACGTTGCTCACATATGACTCCAAATCCACAGCCGGGTCGCAGACTTTCGACGCAGGCATGTAAAGTCCACTCAGAGGTTACGATTGACTTTCCTGTGCTTGCGGCAAGCCCATCGAAATAAAGTTGTATCTCTCGCTGTACCAAAACCGAATACCCTTACCTGCTAAACCCGAAAGCCAATGCTCAAACCGCAAAAGCCGGAAGCCTGGTCCCCAAACTACGCCCCACAAGCGCCATGAGAAGGCTCCTCCGAAAAAAAACCTTCGACGTAAGAGAAGATTAAAATCCCACAGAGTCCTGTTACATCCTTTACTTTACATCTTCAGCATAAGCAAACAAGCAAAAAAAGCTAAAACAGTTGGCCAGTTATAGTCAGCAAAACAACCTAAAGAATAAGCAGTAATTCCGCAAATCACTACCTAAATAATTCGTTCATTATGGCTGAAATGATGAACAAATGGATTGACCGTCCTTCGAGCCAGCGCGAGGCGTACCAGTCTTTGGCCGTGGCTGCTGAGCCCTTGTCGCGCCGGCAACCTCAGGCTTGGCGGTTTTAGGTCTAGGGTTTCGGCGGTTTAGGGTTGGGGTCAAAGGATTTTAGGGATTAGGGCTGCTGGGGTGAAGAATCGAAGACTAAGACTTTAGTTTGTAGGGTTGTAGGGTTTGGGGTGTTGGCCTAAAGCTGGGGACTTCCGCTTCTAGGATTCAGGGTTTGGGGCTTAGGGTTTGGGGCTTAGGGTTTAGGGGTTTAGGGGTTTAGGGGTTAGGGTTTAGGGTTCAGGGCAAGGGTGAGGATGGAGGATTTCGGTTGTGCATTACGGAAGTTAAGCAGTGGCCGGTGCTCTTGTGACTTCAGGGATTTAAGGTTGACCTTGGTTCGGAGCTGCAGCAGCGGGGAGAGCGGTAGGCAGGCCAAATCCAAGTCTCCGAACTTCGTTTGGGACTCGGAGTAACTCAAGAAGAGTGGTTATGTCGAAAGGGAAATGGAAGCGCTCCTGAGAACTATTCTAACGGCACTGGTGCAGGTATGTGCAAATGGCACTCAAAGAAAGAGATGTGGAGTTAACAACACTACAAACACAGGACTTTGAGAGAGGATATGATGCTGTACAGATGCCTATGTTCTCAGAAGCTCTCCGTATATCAATGACCATGCGAAAGGTAGCATTGGTAACAATAGCATGGCACGCTACCACAGCAATGGTAAATCCCGAACTTTTGTGATGCTGGTGCTTGAGTCGTCATCCACACCACAATGCGGTATTTCAATAATGTTTGCTCAATAACCCGCACCAGCATTATCTCAACTGTGTCCATTAACATGTTCACCGAGATCATCACCACCACAGCCATCATCACCGTTATCATCATCAGCAGCAGCAACAACATCACCAACATCACCTTTAGCATTCTCGGCACAGTCACGGTCACCATGACAGCATTCATCATTATCCTCGAGTTCCGGACCATCCCAGAGTCGGCAGACCACCACAACCAAAACCATCACGATCACCACCACCACAACAAAACGAATGACATTACTCAGGAGACTGATCTTGATGAGAAGAGCAAAGTTAGGGAAAGAATGGCAGTCACCTGTGCTAGTCACGTCGATTATCGGTTCGGCTCGACAGTTCCCTCCGATCGAATCCAAAGCAATACTTCTAGCACTAGACATCTTCAGAATGAGATCATGTTACAGACAATCCAGCACAATACAAGTGTCTAAAAATATAGGCCGATGCTCAATCTTAGTCTGCGGCCTGGCTTGGTCGACTGGATGAGGAGGGAACGTGACCTGGTAGTGGCAGCAGTGGCGTATGCGACCTGCTAGACCTAAAGCAAGGAGGTTCAGGACCTAAGAACCTGGTGCCACAATCTCTTCACCCACAATTCATACCCCGATAACTGAGCCTCCATAAAGAGCCTATAAACTTGACTCGAAGCAGACGTCGTCCTGGCAGCCTGCTACCAGCAACATTCGTCGTCGCCGCCGCTGTCGTAGCCGTAGCGGTAGCGGTTAGCATGTTAGCGATAGCAGTTATAGCAGTAGCCGTAGCAGTAGCAGTAGCAAAAGCAGCTGTAGGAGTAGTAGGAGTAAGAGTAGGAGTAGGAGTAGGAGTAGGAGTAGGAGTAGGAGTAGGAGTAGGAGTAGGAGTAGGAGTAGGAATAGGAGTAGGAATAGGAGTAGGAATAGGAGGAGGAGGAGTAG
>CAJNJA010005242.1:0-45136 GCA_905231915.1 Symbiodinium necroappetens
TAGGTTAAGTTAAGTAAGTTGAGTTAAGTTAAGTTAAGTTAAGTTAAGTTAAGTTAAGTAAGTTAAGTTAAGTTAAGTTAAGTTAAGTGAAGTTAGGTTAGGTTAGGTTAAGTTAAGTTAAGTTAAGTTAAGTTAAGTTAAGTTAAGTTAAGTTAAGAAAGCTAAGTTAAGTTAAATTCAGAAAGTCTCGATGTATAACTGATCTCCGCATGGAAAAACCCTCCGCAAAGCTTTCGGAATATTAACTAAGTATTTAAGACAACAACGATAAGAAATCTATAACACGTAGCCTTTCAAAATTAGAGACCTTAAATGGTAAACCCACATCGTATTTTCGCTCGAGCTTGAGTGGGACAAAATTGGGTGGACATTAATCTCGCAGCCTCCACCGACCTCTAACGGACCTGAAGCACCGAACCCTTAAACCCTGCACATTGAACCGTAAAACAACCTGAGCTCCAAGAGCCATACAGTTGAGAACCTCTGGAGGTGTTACTCTTGCGGGTATGAAGACCTGTGTCGAGCTGTAATTACTTGTTGAGATCTTCAGTCTTGATTCCACAAGCTGTTTTATTTTTCTATTCCAATTATAGGTTTCAATTTTTCTACAATTGGAAATCTGTTTTATTTTCTCTCGAAGAGGGCTTAGTCTTTTTTTCATAGTTCAACTTCAAGAAGCCGAGGTTCGATTTGGAGTTTGATTTACCAGACCGCGCACCTCCAAGGACCCATAAATCAGCATGGTTACGTAACAGGAGAATACAAGTTTGGGTTCCTTTGGCAGCTCTCTCTTCGTGTTCACTTGCAGCTTGTAACAGTAACATAATGGGTTCATCTTGCTTGCACGGCCTTGAGATTAAACATCAAGAAGCCTTGAATCGAAGTGAACCATGCCAAATCCAAGCACTTGAACCGATTCGACAGGAACGAGCGGCCGCACGCGTAACAAGGCCCAAACTCTCCACCCGCGCGCAGCCATTTGCCAGTGTTGGTGTTCAATGGGCACGTGCACACGGTCGGGCTCCTGACAGAAATGGTTTGGACAATCCGCCGCTGTGCCGGGAGCAAGTGCAGTGCCCGGATTCGCAGCCCGAGCAACACACAAGAGCCCGGTAAAAGAATTTCTTTCTGCGACCAGTCGAGTTGGCTTCGTTGCACCTCGGAGAAGCGTCCCCGCCCACGGGTGACAGGCCGCTGGAGCAGCGGCAAGGTTTCGAGCCGTCAGCAAAAATCATGCCAAACCCTGACGCATCCAAATTCATCAAGCTGAAATACGGACACCATGGCCCCCCAAGAAGTAGATATTTAAGAAACTGAAGCCAGACCCTTGTAATGGCAGGGACCAAACAGTTTAGTTGTGTCTCTGTCAGCCACAAAGTGTACACAATTTTTGAGCAGCCTGGATACCACACTCGACTTGTACATTTGCAGCTTCAAAAAGCAGATGTACCTGCGTGTTTCCATCGCTTCAAGCTCTGACCTGGCTTCTCGGCGCCGCACATCAGGTCCTCGTCGCAAGTACACAATACACGATATTCTCGGACACGGTTCCCATCACAAAAAAGAAAAACAAAATTGCCTGCAGAAGTGTAAGGAATGGTGTGACTTTTGTCCAGGTTCAAATTCATATTATACTTAGCGAGAACACTACTTCTACCAAAAAAATTTTTGACTGGTGTTTTTGTCTGATGAAAAGCTGCTGTCGAAGTACTTGTACATGCGCGTATTGCACAAGTTGCTTTGACCAATCGCATGTCGAGTATTTTAAGAACAAATATAGTTTTTTGGATTCCGAATTCATGAATGAATTTCACTTGACTTGTTTTTTTTATGAAAAACTTGTCGTCAGTGTATCTAACAAAACAACGCCTCAAGTTTTTATTTTATTGAAAATGGATTGAAAATGGATTTCGGAATCCATCAAAAAGTTTCATGTGATATTTGTTGAAATATGAAAATTTGCGGCGGGATCTATCTTGACCATATGTATCCTGTTTGGGTGGTTTTCGTGTTTCAATGAGTATTTCTCGGAATACAATGAATTAAGATTGAAGGAAAAAAAAAATAATTACAAACAAATAGGTCGTCAAAATAACACTGCAATGATTCGGTTTGGATGCATATAAAACATGAAAATTCAATAATTGGTTTTAAAAAAAGAAGCTGATGTGAAATTGTTTTTTTAAAGTTGTCATTGGAATGAAACTAAATAAACCGATTCGGAAAATATTACACTCCAAAAACAAAAGAATTCAATATTTAAAAACAACCCCAGAAAGACATTTGAAACAGTAGGCAGTTGATAAGAATTCACAAGGTTTCGTTTTTCTTTGTATTGTAAAAAAACGTAGTTTAACGAATTCCGTGTGGGCAACCAATTCGTTGTCCAACTAAATTCTTGTAAAACCAAAATGATACTCTTCTAGTTTCCCACATACGGAGGCGTACAGGGCAACGACGGGAATGAGAATCTATGCCGGCATCTCCATGAGTCTTCCTGATCAGGAGAAATCTTTTTCGTGTTTGTTGTCATATTTGGAGCAGTGTAATGTCTCGGTCGCCAATACAACCAACCGTATCATCGTTTATCCAAGTTCTTTCTTGTCATATCAACGCAAAGTCAAAAACGATGCTTTTGTCGTTGCCACGAAATCACTCGTCATGCAACGGACACATGCAACCTGTTCAAACTTGATCATCAAGAAAAGTTTTTCCCATACAGTGAGCATGCAGGTTGGGGTTACGGTCGTTGTGGTCGTCGTTGCTATGTCGCAACCTCTGAGCTTTCCTTGCCCCGGGATTTTGCATTTTTGCGGGCAGTGATGGAATGTGATGCGAAGACACGGATTGGAGGCGTATGGGGTCAGCAGGTTGTGACTTTGACATTTGCATTGCGTCAGTGACTAACTTTTCCACCATCATGTCGCGAGTTTCAGAGCAGATTGCTTGGGCCATTGTGTGAAAACAATGCAATACACTGGCTGACGGTGAGGTTGGTTGCCTCTGTTTTGTGGATGGTGGCCGTCCAGCTCCTGCTCGTAACCCGCTGCGGTGCACCTTTCGTTCACACCCGCATATTGAAATGAACCAACAAACACGATTCAGACTTGAATTTGGTTGTGGCAACAGCCTTCAAAAAACCATGCTGCCGTCAATTTTTTGCCCTTATTTTATCCAGCAAAGATCAGCAGACTAGCGGGCGGCTTGAAAATTTGCACTAAACTTATCCACGGTTTAGCCAGGCCGAGACTTCCAACCAAACTGAACGAAATCTTGCTCAGAAATGAAGTCCGGCTACACCAACTTAAACGGAACACATCCTACGAACGCCGCAAAATTTTCTGGCCCGTTTTATTTCGTTTGACTGTTCCCAGAACCACAAATGTAGGGGGGCCGAATAGACAGAGGAGGCACTTGACTTAGCAATAATCATCTATAAGTTCACTTTTTTATCAAGGGCGCGAGAATCATAAGATAATCAAATTATACTTGTTTGAAGTGACCTCAGATCGAAAGAAAGGGTCCGAAGTATTGGGCTTCCCTAGACAAAGTTGGCGTTACCAACGGGATATATCTAATACCTAACGTAGTTAAAAAAACTTATTTTTATAGTTCAATACCAGATAGTGCCGTTTGCTATCCAAAAAAAATTAGACGGGGTCAAATTTTATTATTTAAATTTTCAAATAAAATAAAACTCCTTATTTTTTTTAACTACCAATTATTTAAAATACATGGTTTTTAAATCATTCAGAATAAATCTTTTTTTTATTTGTTATCATTTCAATAATATTCGGAACGATTCATATAATTTCGTTCCATGGCAATATTTTCCAATATTCTTCATAAAATGTTATAATTAAGAAATTTCATTAAATTTTATGATATCGATTAAAATTCGAATTAATTCTTCTCTCTATTTATTTTTTGGAAACAAATTTTAATTTTTCATGGCCGAGTTTTTAAAAATTAAATTCTTTTTTCAATCAATCTTTTTATAATTTTATTTTAAGAAATATTCATTCATACACAAATAATATTCAAATAAAACTAAGAAAGCAAAGCGATTTTTTAATAATATATATTTAAAATAAATTTTTAAAAATAATTATTATATAAAAAATTATGAAATTCATTTAAGAATTCCGAGACAAATTAAATTATATTTCATTAAATTTAATAATTTCAGAAAATATCATAAAAATTTTGCAAAAATACCATACTTATTTACTCATTTTTTCGATAAAAACATCATAGTAAATATAGAATTATTTACAAATCTTTTTCAATTTCAATATATTCATTTAATTTATAACCACTTCCAAATCCGTAAATCATTAATATAACTTTTATTCAGAAAATGAAATTTACCAATCATAGCCATGGCATAATCTTTTATTCTTAAGATTTCGATATAATTCATTTAATTCTAAAATTCAAAACTACGACTTCAAATAATAATGTGTATTTCGAAGACAATCCATAGTAGAATCACAACCGAAAAAAATTTGAAAAAACTTTTAGCATTTATGTATAGACCCCGATTTTTTCATCGAAAACTAGATTCCTTGTTCAAATCACATGTTCTGGTTTTTTCAAAAATCATTTTGCCGAAATTAAATCAAAAAAGACTGCAAGATTTCCCTTTTCACAATCATTATTAAATAAGACTCTACTTTAGGTTCACTGAATTCTCATAACTACGACACTCACTTACATCTAAGCTACATCGCCAAGTGTCGTGGGGTACACATTCAAGTCTTGTATGGTTTCCGTTTTCGAACTGGCTGGCCCCCGGACGGAGCAAAGGCTTGCGAAACTGAAACGCAAGAATGCCAAGCCATCGGCTGGTTTAGGCTGTCGAGATGATAAGTGCTAGGTATTTTGACATCGGCCACCTGATCTGACAAAAGGACTGCTGAGACTTCTTGCTGGAGGTATTATTCCCGAATTCCGCCATGCGTTAAACCATAAGCCTCCAAACCGTGTCGTCACTTAGAGAGTAAACCAGAAACCGCACTGCTCAACGTCTCTATGAAACCGCATCACGTTCTAGCGATCTTCACTGGTCGCGAAGGTTTCCGTCGTTGCGACCTGTGCAAAGCCATGCGACATTGATGGCGCATGTGCCGCGCAAACCGAAACAATCCAAAGATTCGGGGCTCAAAGCGTAGGGGCCCAGCGGTTTCGACATAGCAGCGACGACCACGACGACCACAACCACGAGGACCACCACGACGGAACCGCTGACTGTATGCCACACTGTATGGGGAACAACTGTGAAGCCTTGAAACCAAAGTCAGGTCCTATCAATCTGGATCTGTAGTTGATATGGAATCTAGCGTCTAAGTGGGCTCGCGAAGTAGAATAACAATTGCTCTCGGAATCTCCGTCTCAGTTTATGCGTGTGTTCCTAGCGGTGCACCAGTTGGAGCAATTTTTACCAACCGGGTTCCAGCTTGCAGGCTGTCCGTACAACCCAGCAAGGCCTCGACGTTTGGTTTGTGTTAGACTTCTGGCTCTTCTCTTCATCGGAGCACTCAGCATTGCGGATATGAAGATGTTTAGGATATCGGCATTGCGAATGCTGGCTTGCAAGTCCACCGTAAGTTGCAGAAGCCGGTCGCAAGGACTTCAGCCTACATTGAAAGTCCTATCGCCGAGATCTTAAGCCAAACTTGAAGCATCAACCGAGGCATCACACAGACTCCCTCCCATGCATGTTGAAATAAGACGATTCAGGAGCCTTAATGCGCCAACTTTTAACCCTGGAAGACCAAAGTCCAAAACCCTCGCAACCCACAAACATCCGCTCGGCGCTGTGCAAGTACTCGGAGGCTTGTCGGGCGTGGCTCATCGTCAGCCTTAGGCTGCCAAGGTCGTCGTAACAATAGCGTGCACAACAAAATCGGCCATCGCAATACTGTCAAAAACGAAATTTACAAGGTGTAAAACGACAACCCAAGAACTATTGATGAAAGCACTGCAAGCCCTCATCAGACTTCTTTTTCATCATACCATTCATGACGCTAGTATTGGTTGGACGTGAAATGAATGAGAATATTAACGACGTGATTTTCTGTCTACAGCGCTTAGGAACAACAGCGAACATCAGTGGTTGAATCTAAAGCAAACACGGAAATTCGCATGAACAACAGCAACAACATCACCAACCACAACCATCGCCCCCACTGCCTCTGCTATCACCACCGCTACCATGTTCATCATCATCATCGTCACATTCATATTCACGACTATCGTCATCCAAGGCAATTCATCCGACTCCTGCGAAGGATGCGGCTACTCCTGCTCAACCTATTGGTATGATTGCTACTTGTTCAACTGCGAATACTAGACGCTTGTGAATTGCGAGGAACGGTCATGAAGTTTCTTTCCGGCCGGCTGGAACAGCGTGTTGTTTACAGTTCTGTCGTTGAAGTCATGGGGTGGGGGTCTTGCAACTCCCCAAAGAAATGTCAGCTGAAGCGTGTCAGCATCCCTGATCGACGTAACCTACGCCGAGGAAACCATGAGTTCGAAGTTCGGAACCATCAAAGCACTTATCCGCCCTAAACCCCTCACCCGACGATCTTGCCAGGATTGGCCAGCCAAATGCATAGATGACTGCAAGGAGCACAGGTAGGTGGAGGGCTTGCGGCGAGGGTTTAGTTTAGAGTTCTTCGTGAACCTGAGGGTTCAGGGCTGGGTGCAGGATTGATGCTGAAAATCTTCCAGGGATGTGTGGGTCCATGGGTCTGAGGGGCTTCAAGGCCTCCGGGGCTTGCACCTCCAACCCCAAGATTCTGACTGGTGTTTGGCTATGCTTCCATGCTGCCCGCAATATCAGTACGCGAAGCGCGGCTGTGCTTTGGGGCTCATGCGGTTTTGGCTGCACAAGGTTGAGGCTTGTGGGCTGCTGGTGTGCATGGGGTTGGCTCACACTTTCCGGGTGTCTTCGGAATAAGGGTAGGCTTTTTCTTGCCCAAGAAACCCTTAAGCTCTCTTGCTATGTAAAATCATCGGAAAAGGACGGAAGCGAGTTCGCGCACTCCTTAGCCATGGGCTTCAGGATCGACTGGCTGCTACATCCAGGCCTTTATGCTAGAAAAATCAAGCCTGCCCCCTCACCCCCCGCCCCCAGTTTATTGAGAAGCCCATAACTTCTGAAATCCTGGGTCCGGGTCCCCACTTCCGGATCTATGAGGAGGAAGCCACCAGTCATTCGGAGCCTCGGAATTGTGAGTGGGACGATTGGGACTGACCCGCATGCCTGTGCTAAGGTCCGATGTGGGTTACGGATACTGTATCTTATTTCTGCATTTCTCTGCCTCGGCCTTTATGCGGCGCTACGTGCATGTCCCGTTAGCTAGCTGCTGGTTGCCGAAATGCATTTCCTGGGGTGCCTGATCGCAAGCGCTGGAGTACTCTGCGTGTGCGCATCAATATCGCCTTGCATGCAGACCTTGCAACTTCCTGCTCTTCCGTCGGTTGGGCCCATACGGGGCATCACACGGGATCTTGTCATGATAGCGCCGCACAGGCATCAGCTTGAAATCCTTGACGACACAAGCTGCAGTACACCCGCGAGGGACAAACATCGGAGGACTGCTGTTGATGGTCTTCGCAGCAACAGAAGCAGCAGCAACAGCATCACCACAAGTTGTCTGCGAATTCTGTGGAATGCAAGATTTGTGTACAGTTTTCGTAAGGCCTGGACTTTTTAATCGTGCATGTGACACCACGCGCTTGGAAGGGTGCCTTGCCCTTCAGATTCCTGACATCTGCGCACCTTCGCTTCGATACATACGCCCTACGCGTGGAACGGAGCACGAGTGCCTCCGCAGTAATCTCACAATAAGCCCGTAGCACTTTTCCTTCGAGCATGAACCGTGTGCAATGGCTCAAAATTCCACAGGTGTAGACTCGTTCTCTTTCACAAGATGCATTCTCTGCAGGTGCACGGCTCGTTCTTCGTTTGAAGGCCCTGTGCGCGATTCGCGGTGCGTGCATCATAGCGCGCTTATGCAAATGCTGGTTGCGCAAGCTCGGAAGTCGCACGGCCTCAACCAATGCGACAGTCGGTATGCATTGGCGTGCCTTCACAGCACGAAGCATCACCAAATGGTACATGCGACACGGCCTTTCTGGGCTCAGGAGATTCGTTGGCGTTTAGATAAGAACTTGTCATGTAAAGTTTGAATGGCGCATTTGCGCACCCTTGCGAAGTCACCTGAAATATAGTCTCGGAAGGTAGGAAAGAAGCGTGGCTGCGTGATTCGTTCTAGCCTGATGCCCTTCTACACAAGGACAAAAATGAAAAAGCGCCGAGTCAAAGCCCCAAAACCAAATCACCCTCACACCGGAAACCCTAAACCCTGAACGCCAAATGGCAAACATGCCCTGAGCTCGAACATCCCAAAGGTTCTAGTGAAGTCCATGCCTTATCTCTCGGAATGTATAGAAATGTCTTCGACTTCCACTCGTGTCAACTGGTCTTTGGAAGCAGTTTAAAGGTTCTCGATAAGCAAATTTCGCTGGTTGACGTGCATGAGCTAGCTCATCTGTACGCAACTGCAGCATCCCAAAATGAGTACATGGCCTTATCTTTGCCAACACGATCAAGCAGACCCATCTGCGGTAATTTGTGCCCATCTGTCGCAGAAGATAGACCTTGAGGTGAACCCTCCCTTCCGTGAGTTGCAACCAGGGCGGACGAGTTAGCTGAGCTCACTGCGTGTCTGGGAGCCTGCATCGATACACCGAAATTGATGAGTGGCTCTGTCGAAGGGTTTAGGATTCAGAGATTAAGAGGTTCTGCAGAGAGAAGCTGGACGATGTTTGCAGTCTACAGGGTGAAATTTCAAAGGGTGTTTCAAGGGCGCTACAACGATTTTTCTTCTAGGGTTCCGGTTTTAACTAAATGCATGATCTTTTCGGACGCATTTTCTCGATCCGGAACTTCGTCGACACCACACACAAGGCACCACCCGGAAATCTAAATTGCGAGACCCTTCAACATTAAACTTTTGAGTTGTAAAGAGCGCACACCTGGACATGCAATAACACTGAAGCCTGAAACCACATCCGACGTCGCGGGAAGAGTCTGGCCCATGTGTCTACGGTTTGGTGTTCCAGGGTTCAGGGGGGTTTGGGCTCTAGTGCCGCAGACGCCAGTGAAGCTACATCCTCAACTTCTGAAACTTGATGGTCCAGAGTGTCAATCGCGCCCCGCGTTGGTCCCTACAGGACTCAGCAAGCACACGCTCTCAATGGAATCATTATGTTCGGCATCTTCGCTGCGATAAGACGATCTTGCAGCTGCGGTGTGGTGCCTCGACCCTCCGTGCAGGACAGCTTATAGACCTCAAGCAAACCCCCCGATCTCGGCTCCCGAACGCGCCGCGGTTTTGGGTCGTTTCTGGGCCCAAAAGCACGAAACCCGTCGACGGGACTTGTGCTGTTGGGTCGCTTTGGGGTGCGAGAAGCACAAACCCCGTGGACAGGATTTGTGCTTTTGAATTGCCAAAAAGCAGAAAACCCGTCTACGAGTTTTGTGGTTACCAAAAGCACAAATCCTGTCCTAGGGTTTGTGCTTTTCGGGCCCGAAACAACCCAACAGCACAAATCCCGTCCACGGGTTGTTTTATTTTCGATTCAAAAACGACCTCAAAGCATAAATCCCGTCCACGGACGGGGGGTGTTTTGTGTTGAGTATGATTCCAATGTTCATAATATTGAGACCGTCGAGAAATTTGCAACGCAAGCACTTCCACATAACACTTAAATCCGAAGATCGCAATAAGTAAATCCCGAAACCCTAGACACTCAAGGCATCCTGAGGAAGTTCTAACTTTGCCATCCCAGGGAATTGCCCGGCACCTCGGTTCGAATCCGAATACACACATCCGATCTGCCAAGCCAGTGCAGCTTCAACACCCCTTCGCGAAAGCCTCAGGAGAACCAAGAGAGAAGGCAAAAAACATAAAGTTGAACGACACTGAAGCTCTAAATCGAACAATAACAAAACGAGTTCCAAAACCAACCCTGCAGCCTTACGTCGTCTGCTAGGGCGAGGTCAAGGTCATCCAAGGCCAGCCAGCGCTTCACCTCCATCATTCAGAAAACTGCTTCAGGTCTGTACTGCAAGTTTGGGGGGTTGAGCACGTGCAACTTAGTTGAAGAGGCAACTTAGTTTGGAGTTTGGGCGTTGCGGGGGTTGGGCTGCAGAGCCCTAAATCCGAAACCCTGGGACTGATACAGCACTCATGTAGAATCCATAAACTCAGCATTTCAACACAAACCATCGAATCCTTCATTCAGATTAGCGGCCCTCCTTTTTGCAACGGCTTCTGGGCGACTACATTTCGCGGTGTAGGCGAGCCTTCTCCCCATGGCTTCGAGTTACGACTTGGGGTCTTCTGTCACGGGTGGAATGTTTTTCCTTTTTTGGCAGTGGTCTTGCACGGTCGTCATGAATGCTCAAATGAGGGTTTTAGGCTTTTGGGTTCAGACCCTCTCGACGAAAAACACGGGCAAAACAACGAAGCAAAACGCCTACCTCTCTTTCTGCAACTTCTGCCGATGAATGTTTGAAGGAGAAACCGGCGAATGTCGCAGGAACTCACAAAATACGAACATGGAACCTGCAAACGAGCCGGTCTTGAACGGCTGTCTCATTGAAATGAACATATGTTTAGCAGTCACTACTGGTATCCACTTATAGTCCTTATATGTATTGTACAACGTTAGACCCCCAAGGCCTTTTTGTAATTATATTTTATTAAAGCCTCTACTAATTAGCCTCTACTTATTTTGGGTTCATGAGCAGTGCCCCGCAGAACCCGCACTCGCCGTACTCCTACATGTATTCGACGCTACCGAACAGGCCGAGGGCCAAGCTGGTCCGCATGGGGGTTCAAGTTTGGGACTCCCTCATTTTGGATCCGACAACCTCCGTTCCGGAATTGCCTGAAATTCTCAAACTGCCAAGCACCACGAGCCTCCGGATGGTCTTCGAGCCAGGTGGTTATCTCCTGTAGAGATGGGACGCGCTCTCTCTTTCAGTCGCGCAGAGCAAGTCCACAAGTGAGAATACTGGTCAATAGCTTTTTCAGCTGGTCAGCGTAAAACCTCTAAACTGGCCCAAATCTTCCTTTGTTGAGCTAGAGGCTGTAAGGCCCTCCAAGGGTCTGTGTTACCAAAGTATCTGGAATGTGCTGCTGCCACCTCTCGCTTCGTAGGATGATGATATATGTCGCGGCGTATTTGATAAGGTTTTGCTACGGGGGAGTTACTCGTCAAAATCTGTTGCCTCTGATACGCCTGGATCATAGTGAGTTCGGCCCAATGCAAGCGAGGATGGCCGGGTCGCCTACTATGTAATTTACGATATGCATGTGCTGATTGAAATGTCGATATACATTCAAGAGAATCGGCGTGTCAAAGGATGCGGCCTAGATATGACATTCGGGAAGCAATGATCTGCTAAACATTTAGGAGTGTATTCATAAGCTAACTGGGCCAGGTATTCGTTGAAACGGTGTGCATCGGAGGGTTCGAGAACTTTGTGGTAGAAGGAGCTTTTCATGCTAAAATTTGTCGTGGGACCTTATAGTGTAATTTGTTTCACTTTGTGAGGTGTGACTGGTGATACATTTGCGATTCTGAGCCATACAGCAGGATCGCCAATCCAATCTGGGAGTGTACTAATACTTTGCGCTTTATGGTGACGGAAGGGTTCTTAAAGGAGTCATGTCGACATTTGGCTGCATGTGCCATGTCGTTTCTTGGCATCCGCCTTGGCCGATGCATTTTAAGTTAGCACGGCTCCAATAAAATCCGCGCGAGGTTTTGGATTTATTAGCAGCTCTTTAGGGCAGATATGGGTCATGCTTGGCCTGGCAAAAATCACACTAAGTAGACTGTAAGGCGTGGGGAAAACAATGCAATGATAGTCTTGTTCGGGAAAGTAGTACCGTATTGTCCGCATATTCCACACCTGTTAATCCAATATTTGATGAGAAAACCGAGGTTCGGGGACCGGACGTGGCCGTATAAGCCTCATATGTATCATGGAAGAGCACGGACAAGGTAATTACAAACAGGTAAGGTGACCACGGACATCCCTGACGGATGCCCAGCGCAAATTTTTGCGGCGAGACTCGTAACCGGAGTCCATGACCGTAAAGTGGCAATCTTGGTATATAGACACGGATCAACGAACTTTTGCGGTAGTCCCATGCGGAGTAGCGCATTTCTTAGCGCCGCGCCCGCTACCGAACCAAAGGCCTGCGACCATTCCAGGAAAAGCGCGTAGAAATATTCCTGGTGTCGTTTACGGACTTTCAAGGAGACGGCGTATCACAAATAAAGGGGTTGAAACAGATCGTCCGGCGGTGCGAAAGTCGAATTGAACTAGAGAATCGCGATCGTCGATGGCCACTTGAGGCGGGAGTGTAACAGGCACGCATAGATTTTATAAACCGTGTTGATTAAAGAAATGGGGCGGTAACTTGTAGGAAGAGTTGGATCCTTTCTCTTGCCCTTAAACATCATCACAAAATCTGCTACTTCCCATGATGAGGGGGATATGGCCTCCAAAAAAGCTTTGTTCACATGTGCCAAGAGCGCTGTATGTACCTCTCGAGGGGCATCTTTCCATGTTTCTGCAAGTAATTGGTCTGGTCCGGGGGCTTGGCGATTTTTGACGCCATCATAAGTTCTTGCTCGGTATATCGATAGGAGCCGGGGGAAAAGAGGGGTTTCAGAGATGGGGGCAAATCACGATGATTCCAAACGTGTTTTTTGAGATGGGTCGCCAAAACTTCGAGTTTATTGGCCTTGGTTGATATTTGCCCATTAGGTTTGCGAATGCCCTGTGTGCGCGGGGCATAGTCTTTTCGGGGATAATTTAAGGTGGACCATTGTTTCGAGGGTGGGCCTTCATTGTCCTGCAGGAGATTATCGCGCAAATGCTGCATTTTATCCTTCCTGGTCGGAGTTTAACGGCTTTGCGTAATTTCTGGAGGAGCATGTGGTCCTCAGGCGGGGTTGTTCAGATAGATACTCGCGCTCACAAGCTTGGTCTTGTTTGGTTCTCGGAGCAGCTTTGATGGCCGCCTTATGCAAAATGGTGGCTTGTTCATCGAGGGAAAGAAAGTCAAAGGCCGGGGGACTAGCAAGCTTAATGGTTTCACCGACATTTCACCGAGTGTCACAGCAAAGGTGCAGCTGATCCAGTGAGGGAAGAATACTTTTCTGCTAATGGTATTGCAGCATAACCTGCTGAGCATTTTCCTCGGCGGCAATGTTGCGGACGGCGCGTTCTGCCAGGCTCCCAAAATCTCTCTTCTTCATAGTGGCCTGTTCCGACCACGTACCATCCGAAGGGTTGTATTGTGTAGATAGCCAACTCTTTAGAAGATCTGAGCTTTGGCTGTAGTTCCGGGTCCAGGTCAGCAAAGTTGATATCCAGATCAACTTGCTTGGCTTCAAACTCAATCATGTCCTCCTCGGTGGGGAGCTCGGCGAAGTTTTGGCCTTAGCCTCTTCTTTTTGTCTTTGCCATTCACGGAAAGCTGCAAGCTCATCTTGTGCAATCTCTGCGGCAGGCGCACTGGGTGCAGGCAGTGATGGTCCAAAGTCTCCGCCTCTGGGGGTGGTGGAGCTTATGCGCCTGGGTTTTTTTGGGACTCCGGCTCTTCTTTCGTTGCCATGTCTGCGTCGGCCATGGCTGTTGACACCAGGAAAGGCTTACGGGGAGGGGCACCAGCTAGAACACATCAGACCTAGAAGAAAACACGCTGTGAAAAGAAAGTCGGGCACAGGACTGCGGAAGTAAAGTCCTGGTCCTAGTCCAAGCTGTGAAGACGGCAAAGCACTTGCGCAACTGCTGCGCGGGCGGCAGGTCCTAGGACCCTTCTCTGTGTCTTTGCCAAACGCCTAGATGGGATGTCCAACACCCCGAAGCCAATCCAACAAGCCCAACGCCCCCAACCCCAAGAAGGGACCAGTCTTGGGTTGGTTTGGGGGTGCATCTTGAAACCTGATGCCGAAGCTCCGAGTATAGCGGTACCATCCCTAACCCATTTCGTCGAAGCAGCACATTACAGGGTCCAGGGTTTGGAATCCCGAACGGAACTCCGGTTTAGCCTGCGCAGAGTTGATTTCGCGGAGAGCCTTCCGCTTCAGCCCTCAAGGAGCCGGAGGTCACTCTATAGGCCGACTCGGCACGATAAAGACGTTGGGCCACTGCACTTTAAGCCCTCAACCCTGAAACCGAAGGAAAGTTGACGCTTTACGGTCTAAGCGCCCCGTCCGAATTGAGGTCCGGAGTTGCAGGGGTTCAGCCGTTCCATCCAGTCACAGATCGGCGCAGTCGTAAGAAGTGCTGTGACTGAAAACGTGTCAAGTGTGTCAGGTTTAGGGCACCAGGGGTTTATGGCATGAGCGCGGGGGTACAATGCAGGGGAAGGCAAAAGAAACAACACATGCTTCAAGAGCCTTCCCACGAGTAAGGTGGACCTGGGTCTTGGGATGAAGGATGCGTCGCAGTCACTTGTAGGATTCCACCACCTACCTAAATTGGCCTTCTGGAGCGCCTTGAGTTGGCTTGGTGCTCCAAATGAATCTGACGCATGACACACCCTACAACCCCTAAACCCGAAACCCTAAACCTCCCTAAAACACCACAATCTCGCACGAACCCTGAAGCGCAGCCAACTTGTCGCTCCCGAGCTCGTCTCTCTGCCCAGCGGAGCCGCAGCGTGGCCTCGAAACTTGTCGGGTGTTGTCTCAGGTGGGGGGGATTTGGGTTCCTGACAAGCTCCTGGTTTAAGGCTCTACGGGTTCGCAGCGAAAGGGGCTTCAAAGAAAGGGGCAGAACTGAGGCCAGAGGGTGCAAGGCGCGTTGAAGAGGGATTCGTCGGCATGAGGGCTGGAGACAGCTGTAGCTGTGAAATTCTGGGAAGCGGGCTCGTCGGATGATCCCGAAAGAGTTTGGTACAGGCTCCACAGCTGGTTCTGGGTTTGGGTGGTTTGGGTTTAGTGTTTGTTTTTGCATGTGTTTTCAGGGTCTGTTCTGCTTGAGCTCACATGAGGGTTTGGGTATTTGGCTTTGGAAGATTCGGTGTAGAGATTTGGAAAGTAGCCTTACTACCAGGTCATAAGCCAATGCAGGAAAGGAGTTGGAAGCTCTGGCCGCAAAGAGCTTGGATTCAGTGCCGTGGGTTTGGAGGTTCTGGGCGCACTTCTTGTTCAGAGTTTTCATCTCGAGCACTTGTGTGAGACGGTGTAGGGGGCTGGATCTGAGGCGTTGCGGTGTGGCCGAACACTCGCATGCCAAAACTTGACGCCGAACTCCCCACTTGCCACCTAAACTTGCCCCAAGCCGCTCTTGCAACGCCAAGTGATATTTCATGAGTTCAGAGTTTAGGTTACATGGGATTCAACATAGAGACCCACATCAAGTAAGACTCCTTCAAGAGCACACTCGTTTTTTTCTAGGGCCCGAGGCTGCCAGCTGAACGAAACCAAACCCGGGCCCCCAAATCGAAGACTTTACAAACCCACCAGGGATGGTGAAAAAATGCACAGCACCTCCTTGTCTGGATCGATCCTGGTTCCGACTACGAGCTCCTGAGGTCAGAGTTTGGAGCTTGGAACTTTGGGATAAGCTTTCGGGCACCTGATGGTGATTTCAGAATTACTGGGCTCGGGTCTTCGATTGATGGGACGGCCAGATGCATCAATGCTGAATACCCTTGCGTAGCAAGAGGCTTATATTTAGAGGGTTGTTGGTGCAGTATCATCATTATCTGGCATAAATACTTAGTGGTACTGCTCTCTCTCAGTCTCTAGAACCGGGAGAGGGTCAACGCCATCCTGATTGCTATCGTAGAACACCTTACACCTTAGCACACAAAGCAAAGCTGCTCTGCCGCGAGATCTTTACGCTCCCATCCAACAACCCCAGAAAAACCATCAGAAAAGAGTTAGAGGGCCCAGAACAGGCTCTTTTGACTGCCACTTTCGACCTTACGCTTCAGGATTCACGGCAACAAGGTTCAAGACTGTGGTGAGCTGCGGAGGGCATCGCAAAGAAGCATCCCAAGTCCGAAGGAAGGCAGCGGTGGAACTCTACAGCTCCAGGCTTTAGGTTTGGGTCACAAGCGCTAGTATAGAGCCCCAAGAGTGGAAGGAGCCTGCTAACAGGACCCTTAAGTAGAGCACACGCTTTCTTTAAGAACCGCCGAAACTCCCCGTTTCGGGTCAGAGTTGGCTTCAGCGGCGAGAAGTTGCGAGGGCTGAAGATCAGGGGACCTTGAGGTCTATACTTAGGCTATAACCTTCTGCTTTGCTGAAACCGCCTTGAACGGTGGGGTGTCAGACGTTCTGCAGCTCTGGACCAGGGCTACATCAGTTCGTGACAGCTACCAAACAATTGCAAACATCACAAAAGTCCTAAACTCCGAAAACCCTGAACTGAATGCGAATGTCCAAGCATAAAGCCTAAGCCTCCAAGCCTCAAACCTCGAACCTTGGAGCCCTCCGTCTCCGAAGGCTGAACGGGGCTTGCCTTGAACCCTGAACTCCAAAACCCGAGGCCTTAACGGCTTAGGGTTGTGGTTCAAGCTTTGGAGGCTTCAACAGATATGGCACACTACGATGAGGCCCTGAACCAACGGATCCTTATTGCAAGTGCGCATAACGAGCGCAGGTGTGCCGAGCCTCTCTTGGGCGCAAGACTGGTGTGGAGCCTCTTGTGCGCCTTGGTGGGGCTGTATTTGGTTTTTGTAGCAGGAGCAATGCTGACAGTGGCAATGATCATTACCACGCTTAGGAAGGGAGAACAGGGGGGAGTCGACGGGAAGGCATGGGATCCAGCTCTAGACAGGGATAATTTCGCAGACAGGATAGCATTTGCAGAGCATTGCGAGATCAGTCGCACGCTTTTCGGACCTTAAAGTACGCTGCTGTTGAAGGCAGCTCAAAACTAGATATACTGCTGCCACAAAAAGCTAGATACAAACAAAGACGGACGAAGTATTTCAAGACTGTGTCAACCGGGAACTCCGCCCGGCGCAGGACCAATGGCAGATTCGACGAGGCTTTGTGTGCGTCCAGGGCAAGGCCTGCATTTTTCGGGCTTGGAGGCTCCGTTGCGGAACTTTCTAGTGCGGGGATGCCCTGTGCTTTTTGCTTAAGGGCATGAAAGCAGTGATGGGCCTGAAATGCAAAGTGCTCATTGTAGTTGGCACTGTAAGATTGCTTGTTTATTTCTGTGGCTGCCGCGTGCTCTCCCGGAGCGGCACCTTGCTAAATGCGACACTTACATCTTCCGTGCATATTCAGGTCAAGGTGCTCGAAATCGTGCCAGGGCGCACCGACACAACGGTCAAGGTGATCGAAATCGTGGCAGGGCACGCCGACACGGACGTTAAGGTGCTCGAAACCGTGGCAGGGAACTCTGACACGGAGGTCAAGTGGCAGGGCACACCGACGTGGAGGTTAAGTTGTTTTACAACACGACTCGAGGCTTCACGTGTTTCGGTGCAAGAGCTCCCAACAGCAAACATTCAGGACTGTCCACCCAATCAAGGCGTTAATTTTTGTGCCATTATTATTTCAAAAGTTGGCCTTAGGGCCTCATTCAGGGCATGGTGACAAGCCACAGAAACATCCAAAGATTCCGTGCTATGCAATGGCCTACTCCGGAATCACACAACTCAGAAACTGTAGCACCTCGGCCCTGAGCTCTATGCCCCAACACCAAGGTCCCCGGCATGCCAAGGGCGCGAAGAGCAGTTTGTGCCTGGACATTCGGTGTTCAAGCAGGTCTCGTTTATGAAACTCAAGACTTTAGGGTGTAGGGGCTTCGATGCGCACAGCGTGGTCTGTTGTGGTTTCGGGGGCATATTCTTGGAAGGTGTCAGGGTGGTTCGATCTGGGTGCTTGTTTGTCTTCCGGACACTTTGGCCAGAAGTGAGAGCCACCTGCAGGGCTTGCTGACCAGCATTGCTCCTACGTAGGATCTAGAGGGTCTTTGGGAGGTAGGGCTCGATGATGAGCGCGAAAGCTCCTTTTGTGCAACAGGCCGGCAAGCTTCTCTTGCAGCTGAACCCCGAGCCCTTAAAGCCCACCCGGAAAACACCGTACAGCTGAAGGCCTTAGAAACCTGCTGGGGGGCTTTTGGGGCTGAAGCGCCCCTTTGCATTCTCGCCTCTTCTAGGAGTGATGGGCTCCGTCGCCACTCGGACGATATCACCACACCTCGTACAGGGAACGTTCAACTTTGCGGGTGTGCGGTCCGGGGAGGGTGTGAGAGATGTTGAGGGTTTAGGGCTTGAGGGCTTTAAGGGTTGGAGCGCTTTGGAGGCTTCTGGATAACAAATTTCGATGAGTAGCTGTGTCTTGGCTCCGATAGGCGGCATGTTGCATAAATAAACAAATAAATAAATAAATAAATATATATATATATATACATATATATATATATAATATACACACAGAAATCTATCTAAGCATACATACGTACATGTCTATATTATATATATATATACACATCCGACAAACAGGCGCAAACACATCTGTCTATCTATATCTATGCCTATACCTATATCTAAATCTATAACTGTCTATTTGTCTATCCATCTGTCGATCCACCACCTACCTTTCTACCAAATATCTGTCTGTTTATTCATCTACCTACCTACCTACCTACCTACCTGCCTACCTGCGTACCTACCTACCTACCTACCTACCTACCTACCTGTCTATCTGTCCATCTGTATTTAAAAGCCAGTTGATTATCTAGGAAATTGTGTTCGTGTATTTGCGATTATGTATATGCAGTTTTTCTGCTTACCTGTCTGTCTACCTCTTGATTAATGCCTATTAAAAACCGATCTAACCTACTTACTTGCACATGGAGAGCTGGGCAGTTTCGAGTGTACGGTGCAAACTCGTGGTTTGTCTGTTGCACAGGTCTTCGGTCGCATGAATTGAACCGTAAACCCCCGGGTGCCGTGGATCATACGACCTGCGGGGTGTTGGGCTGGGATTCGGTTCAGGACATAGAACTAGGGGTTTTGAGGCAGTTGGGCTTGGGCGAACGCGCTATCAAGCATGAGTGGCAAGGGTGTACAACGCGTGCGGGCCAGCTGTCGAAGCAAAGGCTTGTGTATGTAAGTACGTACACTTAAACCCCAAATCCTCCGTCTCCAAACCCTATCGCAAGCCACGTTGATTGCCGCGCATGTCGAGCTCTAGCTTTGACATTCCATCGCGACCTTTACCCCGACCTGCCAGTGGCTGTTCTCGTACTTAGGAGTTCTGGCTTGAGGGATTAACCATGTCGGACCTCCACGACGGCACAGTCTCGCAGGTGTAAATTGGACCGTGACCCAGGTACTCCCACGTGATAACACCCTCAAGCGGCCCAGCAACCGAAAGAAATCGCCTGTCGGGTAGCCCGTGCATGTCTGCATCTCGTGCCCCGTAGCCCCAAACCCGAAACCTCAAAAGCCTAACTTTTAACTTGTTATGCTTGTTCTGTGGCGTAGACCTTGGTTAGGAGCATTGATCTTGTAGAGTCGCTCATCAAAGCTGCAAATCCCAAGCTGCATTCAGCAAGACCCAAACCTCAACCGACAAAACGGTGGCCGAAAGACCGCCCCAAACCGAGCTCCCTCTGAGCACAGAGTCCTCAATAGACCCTGCCATCCAAAGCGTCCTGCCCTCGTAAGCAACGCTGAACCCTAAACTCATAAAGCTGCAGCCTGCGCCAGTCTTGTGCACAATGTACCTGCGCATGGTTTAGGGCCTTAAGGTTTAGCTTCGGCATGTGGGCTCAGTCCAGCTTTGCAGTGCCGAGTAAGTTTGCGATGACCGACGGCCCGCAGCCAAGCAACCCTACACATGCTGCTTTCAGAGTCTTGCATGTTGGCAAGGGCACTTCAGCGCTCGCAGAGCGTCCGGGAGAAGTGGTCGATGTCCCCTTGGGTTTTGTACTGCGGCTGTGGATTTAGGGTTTGGATGGCTGCATTTATACTTCGAACAGGCTTGTTCGGGCCTGACTCTACAGAGTTTTGGGTTTAGAAAGGGTCTAAGTTCTTTTGGGTGTCGGGTTGCGGTGGTGTTTGGGGTTTGGGGCTTTGGCGGGGTTAGAGTTCGGCGTTCGGGTAAGGTTTAGGGCTTCGGTCTGGGCTTCATGTCCTTTCTGCATGTGCCCTTAGCTGACACGGCGAATCCCAAAGCTCCAATGGAGGGCTACTCTACACCTCGAAAGCTGCAAGCCGTAAAGCCACATTCCGTTTGGAGACGTGTGAGCCGTGGCACTGAGGCCCCCAAGGCCCAACAAGAACCCACAAATCCACTACATTGGGTTTTTGTTTGAGCCCGCCCCTAAAACTATGAGGCTTGTGAGCCTCGAAGACGCGATACACAGCCCATGGGCTTCTGCTGTCTAAGGAACGGTGGGATTTAAGGTTGATATTTGGTTTCGGGTTTGGGTTTATAGGGCCTGCAATGGAACAATCGGCTCGTTCACAAATTAGAACTTCCCGAGTGTGTGGGCACTCATCGATGCGTATTGCAACCGAGCGATGCGCGACATAAAGCGATCCCCCCCCCACGGTGTCATCGGAAATCAAAGCACTGAGCTGCAGGATAATTTCCGAGCAAGCAGGATCGGCCCCGATGCCAGCGCCGAAGTAAACCCTACAGAACCTATCCCGAGAAAACCAGATTTTGCTCCAAGAAACTGCATTTACTTGGTGTTTGTTTGCATGTCACGAAATGTCCACAACCAGAGATGGCCACATGGGGCCTGCGGCCACTGGGGCCCCACTGGGGCCCCCTGCAAGTTCAAGGGCAGCACACCACCCTCGACGGTGATGACTGGCACGCTTTCCAGCCTAGGTCCGTGTCCGTTACGGTCTCTTGATCATGTCGACTGTAGGGAGTGAGCTATTTAGCAAACCGACTCTTCTTTGGCTCTGCTGTGTTGCGGTTCAGGGGCCACGCAGACATGTGAATGAACATCATTTATGGAGGACATGCACAACCACCCCAACGCGCCATCCAGAACATCTTGTTGTCTGTCAGACTGATTCATGGCCCAAAGCTCTAAGGATTCATATTTGCGGGTTAGTTGGACCACCTTTGCTGCGACCTGTAGCTGCAAGGGTAAGAGAATTGCAGCTCGCCGTGTTTTGAATTTCGACCACAGGATGCTCATGATTTGTTGCTTCTGGAGGTAGGATGCGCTCTTTGGATCCTCGCAATTTGCAGCAGTTAGGTTGGGGTCTACGGGGCATACGGTTTAGCGGCCTTATCTCGCCTCCCGTGCCCCGAACTTCAATGCGGAGCCTCCGCAGAACGCCGTCGATGTCGAGGAAAACGACGGATGTTGGGTCCTGCCATGGAGACCAAGGCTCTTTGCCAACGCCCGCGATGTAGGGCACAAGCGAGCAGATGTGGATAAACATGAGAATTCCTAGAACCCATCTTAGACCCTACTTACGACGCCAAAGGCACGTCCAAATAAGCAAAGGTTAGGGGTCAGTCACCTGAGCAGGGAAGAGGTCGAAAGATCATCAACCTTTAGGAGACTGAGGGACAGTCCTTGCTAAATGCCGGACCTTAAACCCCCTAAACTCCTCAAGCTTTGAGGTCAGCACAAAGACTGACAGCCTTCTACCCTCGAGGCACTATACTGCGAACTGCGAACCCTCAACCTGAACCACCGCACCAAACAACCCTCAAAGTGGATTCGCTGCAGGCTCCCGTTTGACTTGTAATTAGGGTCTTGTTGTTGCCCTTCCAAGAAAGAGGAGCCTGAAGGGCGACAAATAAGGCAGAGAAAGCACCCTCTTCCCGCTAGATCAGTCTGACAATCGAGCCATGTGCTAGAGCAGCGCCGAAGTACTCACTAGGGCTTTGATGGATATCTTGGCCTAGCTAGCGGTCAGGATCATACCCTCACGCCGCCTTCAAGCAATCCCTAGAGCCCGGACTCAAAACCATCAAACCACGTCCTCCGCGGCGGCAGGGTCTGCGAAAACATCCTGACATCAAGTTTCAAGCTTCTTAGAGGACCCTACACCCTCGCAGAGCCGCAGGAAGACCCTTATCAGACTCTTTCCTTAGACACCCTACAAGTCATGGGATCTACAGTCCAGGAGTTTAGGTTTTGTTCGACGGCTTCTTCACACAAGTACTACTGCTACAACCACCACCACCACCACCACCCCGAGGACGACCATTACTACTCTACGACAACGGGTTTAGGGCTTAGGGACTACTGCTTTCTCACGCACTGCTGCTGCTGCAAATCAATGCCATGGAGTTAAAAACCGCCATAAGCGCAGAAGTCCGAGCAAGAAATTTTGCTATTGCAAGTGACATTGCAGGAACCCAGCGCTGGAGACCCAGGATGCACACTAAAGCCTACATTGACAACACAACCCGAAATCAAAGGCGACACCCAAAGCCTTGCGCCTAGAGCCTCAAGCCAAAGCCCCTAAGCTCTAAAGAAGCCGATTCCTTCGTCTGGATCTTCGCGTTCTGCTCCTTTACGGGATCAGGCCTCAGCCGGGCAAAATAGTAGTCGTATCAGCGCAGCGTGCCTCTTCGGCTCAAAATCCAAGGTTTTACTGGCTTAGTGCCTTTTCCGCCTTCGGGAGCGGAGCTTTCTTCGTCTTGCTGTGGGCGCTGGGCAGGGAGGAGGCGATCTGACATACTCTGCTTCGACACATCTGACAGAATGACAAGCTCGATGTGGGCGGGCCAGGAATAGATGATCATGAAATTGTTAAGTTGCGGAATTGCTAGGTTCCACAGCAAAGGAAACGAAGGACAAACCGCGCAACTCCCTGGTTTTCATCGTAATCATGCGCAAAATCAAGTGACCACTAGCCGTGTTCCTCGCAGTGGTGATGGTAGTAGCAGTAGCAGTTACGGTAGCAGTAGTGCAGTAGCAGGAGCAGGAGCAGCGGCAGCAGTAGTAGTAGTAGTAGTAGTAGTAGTAGTTAGTAGTAGTAGTAGTAGTAGTAGTAGTAGTAGTAGTAGGTAGTTGTAGTGTCTAGCAATGCTTGGAGCTTACAGTGACAGCTAGCCGGAATAAGCTCAGAGGGGTCTTTAGAGCACGTGCAAGTTTAAGCTTGACAGGCCTTTAGTAGAATCATGAAAAAGCTTCACAGTTCAAAGTCCCCTCAACGACACTGGCCTGGTATCATCACAACGACAACAAAAGCAAAATCTACTCAGCCAACGGTATGGCTACAGGTACTGCTGGCAGAGGGAATTGGATCAACTCTCAAAGCTCTACACCCCAGACTCTCTCAGTCTAAACTCCGTTCATGAGCGGCGCGTCCACCTCGAGTTACGGGCTCCAGACCATCTATAACCGAATGCTATGCACTAGAACCCCAATTCTGGCTCCAGCTCGCCGCTTCTCCGAACACTCAGCATTTAACCCCAAAGCCAGCAGCCTGCTGAAGTTCCGAAGCATCAACAGACCCTCAATGCCCTAGTTTGCACCGAGATCTGAGGTGGGTCGCGCAGGCATGCCGGCGTACAGGGAGTTTCCACCATCATCCAACGGTCTGAAGCGGCATCTTCATGAGTGTAGGCTACAGCATCCTAAAGGCTTGAGGCTTCAGGGCTTGAGGATGCTTACTGAGGTGTAAGGGTCCAGGCTAGAAGAGCTAGCAAGAAGAAAAGCAGATTCAGGATGCGGTGCCCATTACTTCACCATGGCTTTGAGTTCGTTGAACCTTTAGGAATTTGCTTTTCGGGGTAAAGGACTTCAGTGTTGGGGCTTAGGCTTTTAATTCGTTACAAAATGTAAGGACTAAGAGATTTAGGCTTTGAGGTGCACGGTGAAAAGGGTGTGCCTGTGCTCTGAAGGCTGGTTTCCGGACGTTAAGGTAAGGGTGGTGACTTTCAAAGGGGCTCATACTTAAACTCCCCTGCACCCGAATCCTTGACATGATATTGGTGGCCTGAATGATCCGTCAGGGAAGTAGCGGTATGTTGTACTTCATGCCTGTATATGGATCTTACATGCGCCCCTTCCGAACACACGCAAACACGCAACCGTGCAACTTCCTAGGCATGATGAGGACGAGAAGGCAAACCAAACGGAACACCAGTAGCATCCAGCGTAAGTCAAGCGTGTAATACGGGGCTATTTCGACACCCTAAACCCTAAGGAATGAAGTTTCAGAAGAAGGTACCTAGTAAGCCGCAAACTCTAAATCCCAAATACTCAACACCAAGCGCTCGAGACCGTTAGACCCAAAAGGCACATATCAGTCCCTCACAGTCCCTGTAGACCGGTAACATACACCGCAGAACCCTATTCTAATCAGGAAGGCCCCTGTTCGACTATGGACCCCGATAAAGTCTTCTAAATACGACGTATCCTGCAAACTAAATGCCAAACTGCAAACCATACTCATTTTCAAGGCCCCTTTATTCGTTTAGTGCACCTCTTCTTGTCCTCGGCCGGGGGTATTTTCATTGACCTCGCGTCTGTCTTGAGGTTGGTTGTAGAATTCAGGGTTTAGTGTTTGTCGCCATGTTTTGGATCTAAAGCCCGTTGTATTGGCATCTTTGCTAGAACGGCTAGTAGAAAGTTACAGATACTCGTTGCGCTAGATCCTAAACCGTGAGTTTAGGCTTAGCATTTAGGGGTTCGACAGCCGCCGAGGTGCAGCAGCCTTACCCGGAGTGCATGTAAGGCTCTCAGACTTAAAGCTGCACGGACGCTGGAACTCGGTTGTTACGTCAACATCTATGCTCCTTGAACTGGTCACTGTAAGATCACTTATATCATATACACCGAAACGGTTTCAACAGATGAAACGATGATCATGAACATTTTCCTACGACGTTTCCTGCTTCGCCAAATCGCAGAGAAATTCATAGATCCTTGGATCTCACCCCTACGCCCCTACACCCTGACTCCCAAGACCCTGAGAGTCCCCAAAGCCCGAAACAAACGCCTGGAGCCCTGAGAATCCTCTGGGCTGCCCCGCGCCACGGGGAGCGCTCCCAACAAGGCTGTGTCAGAGGCGCGGCGCAAGCTCCTCCCCCCGGGGTTCGGGGCAGAGGCTTTCAGGGCCTTGGGGGTCCAGGGCTGGACGGTTTATTCCGGTTCAGGCTGGAGCATAGTCTCTGGCTACTCATCCCGGAACCTGTGCTCTTAGCCCAAGGTGCTGTCAAGACGTATCCCCGAGCCCAGTCAGATGCCAGCCAACGATGTTGGCTGTTCATTTGGTTGAGTGTGCGCGCTTCAGTTGCTGAGTGCTGCTGCCGATCCAAGACATCCCTCTAGTGCTTGCGTTTGGAGTGGCCATTGAACAGTGCAATCCCGAAAGTAACGCCTACGCCGAAAGTCTAAATCAAATGAAAACCCTGAACCTTAAATCCCAACCAATAAATCCGCTGAGCCTGTTCGAATCGCAAGTCTTGGGCTCCGAAAGTTTCGACGAGGTTCGAGGGTGGAGGCACTCCAAGCCACACAATTTTATACGGGTTTTGTAAGGTTGTTGTCAGGGTTGATCAGGTTTATCACATCTCCCTGGACAGAGTACTCCTCGACGTCAGCCTTGAGCGCAGCATGCACAAACCGAAGGAAGGCATCGCACTCCGACAACGCAGGGAGCAGTGACACAAATCCATGGCCGCCCCCTGCCCGTGTCAGGTTAACAGTGAACATCCCGCCATGTACAACACAACATCCTACACGCCTGAACCCACAGCACTCCGCCCAATATCCGAAATGCCTCCGGCACCCCTTGGATCTCCAGAACAGTCGAAACGCGTTGAGTCGCCAGACCTGGAAGTTAATTGATCCTACACGCGAGTACCAGTGCCTTACCTTGGGCCGGAATGGTTTAGGATCGAGGGTTCAGGAGCTCCTGACCATCATCCGGAGCACGCCGCCGGCCTCAATTCGATATTTGGATTGGTCCATGGGCTTCAACGCTGCAAGCGCCCCGTACGCCGCATACTCAGGATTTTCCAGGCTCTGCAAATCAGGCATCTTGAAGTCACTACTGGCATAAAGAAGCACCCAACTTTTCAACCTTCTAAAGGACGATCAAGCAATGTTATTTCTGTTCAGGCTTCGTTACAGCGACTTTGGAACATAGACCTTAGATCTTTCGACTTGGATCTTCCTGTTGCGGTATTGCCCGAACAGACCTTGCCTTTCAGACACGGCTGAACTCCCTCTGTTGCCATGCTCATTCTGACTAGTTCTCTGAAATAGGATGCCTTTTAGGGTCCTTTTTCTACGGGTGGCCTTTTTTTGCCTTGGGGACCCAAAAAAGGGGACCCTGCAAATTGCTCTGGTATCGCGGAGGAAGGCCCAAAACCAAACCGAAGGCCCCAGGACTTGACATCCGCAACCATACCGGGCGTGCGGCTTGGATCTCCAGCAGCATTGCCTTAGGATGTTCCAGGCTTGACTCAGGGGCTGGATCGAGAGGGGACTGCCGAACGCTTGCGTGCTGTCAGGCGACTTTCACAAGTTCTTCTCTCATAATTCTCACTAGTCTTATACCTTGTCAACCTCTCGTTATTTGTGGGGGGAATAGATTCTAATCTAGAGGCGTCCCCTGACAGCAACCGAGAGAAGGTGCAGTGCTGCACGCAAGATGTACAGGTCGTCGATCCGAGCAGCGGATTCCACAAACTTAATGCAGCCGAAACCTGACGCCGGACTGGTCAACACAGCCGTGCTGCAAGTCACACAGGCAGATGCATTTAAGTTCTAGGGTATTGGGCGCTAAGGGTTTGGGGGGTGGTTTAAGGTTATATGAGGCCGTCTGCGGATGCCCCACAACTTCGTTCATACCTTGTCTCGAAACCTCACCCCCCAACAACTCTCTCTTCTAGCGCGAGGAGACGGTAACAGTGTATTACGAACAATCTGACGTCCACATCCCTCCGGGAACCGTCACCTCCGAGATTCCAAATTGCACAGACTTGAGATAGTACGGGGGATGGCTACACAGACAGCCCTCTCACCCCAGATTCCACAGATGTGACTTGAGAAGACAAAGGTCATTGGGGCAGGCCTGTGCGAGGCTCTTGACATGAGGGGTCCCTTCTAGGGTTCCCTACGACCTACGAGGTGACGATCCTACTGTTTAGGATGCATACTGGCATCACCGGTATTCTGATACTCACGTGTGAGTAACTTGCCGAGACAGGACTAAACTCAAAAGGTTTTGGAGCTAAGGGTTGGGAGCAGCGGACGTGTCTCATTCTCTCTCTCTCCCCCCATGACAGCTGAAAGAAAGACCCTCAGCAGCACCGCACGTCGCCCCCCTTCAGCTTTAGACTTCACCCGTTCACCCGTTAGCCTCTACACTTTATAAAACTTGAATGAACCCTCGGATCTCCACACAACCTGCACCCCCTGCAGTGCTTTTTTGGGTCAACCAAGTGCAGAAGATCTCTGTGTGAGACAGCTGCACTGGGTGGATTTTCCAAGAGGTTGGCATCCTTCTTTCAGAGCTTCTGCTGGCCGCTCTCTTTCAGTCTTTTGGCCGTTTAGGCTCTCCGGCCAGAGACCAGGATTCCCGGATCCGAGAGACTGCGGGAATAGCATCTGCTGACCCAATATTCTGGATGGCATGGCTGCCTTTCCTTTGCGGCAAGCCAGCATTCCAAAACGACGTCGACATCCATTCTTCAGTCATCGCATGTGTTCAAGGCAATTCGCAATAAGTCAAGAAGTCGCCTCTAAGTGGATATGCAAGGGTTGCCATCCCTCCCTCTTTCCACTTCTTTTCTGGCGTACAGATTTGTTCAGGGATGCAGGTCAGCCTTTGTCCCACGGCACAGGTGCTCAGTACCTCAGTACGCTGCCGCAAGCCATCCTTGCCAAGCTGAGATCTTCAGCTCTTTCACAGCAGCTCATTCATTTTGTCCAAGCAAGTTCGAAGAAGTAGATTTTCAGCACCCAGACAGCCCGGGGGAGCCAGCATCGAAGACATCAGCCAAATGATCGGAGCATAGTTCGCATCTCAGAAGAATCGCCGGTCTCGAACGAGGAGATAACCTTGGATGTGCAAAGGGTCGCCTCTGGCAGCAAACAGAGCACCATGGGGCCCCGTTGCGCCGCGCACGTGCCATGCTGTCGGACAAGTTGGCAGCACCCAGCAGCATGCCACGTGACGCGAAGTGGAGGCAGACTCTTTCAAACTGTCTGAGTCTTTCGGTTCTGGAAGCCCTTCTTGCAAGGCTCGTGCAGCCCTGCTCTTGCATCGTCTGGTGGGCACCTATACAACACAACAAACAGGTCCAGGCAAGACCCGAACACATCTGTGAAGGAAGACCGTCTGATGGAGGTATCTCTTTCTCTCTCATCTTTCAGATTCCTGGAGGCTTGTAATTTGCGCACTCTCTCGCCTCTGTGCTTCTTGGTTTCCGAAAAGCCTTGCCAAATCAAGCAATACTCCTTTTGCATGTACCCAGCACGAGAAGATACAGATTTGTACTCCAAACTTATTTTTAACACACATTTCTCAGTATACCCAGAAGTCCCTATCCTCCCAACGCTTTCGACCCCAGACCCAACCGTCCAAACAGAAACTGCAGGAAGTTTTAGGGCGATGTTCGGGGATCCCATCTGCCGGGCCTGGGTGTCACCGCTGCGATGGTTCACCTTGCAGTGAAAAAGCGCTTTGGTCGCTACTCCTAAAGCTGGCGAGGTTTAGGGAGTGAGGTTGAAGGTTTAGAGCTCGGAAGCAAATGTGCTTCGGTTCGGACCTTCGAGTACTGAAGCTTCAGGCGTACCGTCGCCTTCAATGACTCAGTAGCAGCATCTAACTTGAATTGGCACTAAGCTATGTGTGAAGCCTCCGGGTACTGTTCTGGCTTGCAGGCTAATAGCGCTTGGCACGTCAGTTCCCTGAGCAAGCGCAGGACAAGACTGTCTGACAGCCCGAAGCAGGGAGACGAACTTGCAAAGCTATCTTGAAGCTGTAAAGGCCGTAGCCCGACATTTCTGTTCCCGCCACGACTATGATAATCGCTGTCATGGCCAGTGTTATTGCCATGAACGGATGGATGTTCACCATCGAGTAGAGGACCTGCAAAAGCTACCACGTCAACTACCAGGACTCAGAGACCGGTGCGGCTGCCCTAAAAAGTCATCGCTCCTAGTCCTAACGCCCTAAAACCAGCCCTATGATAAAGCTTTCAAACTAAAACCCTTAAGCCCAGAAATGCAGGGACCCTCAAACCCAACCTGATTCACAGGAATATAAGCGTTTGTTTCCCTCCAAACCCCGAGCCCCAACAAAAATCCAAAACCTCGTTGTGAACCCTGAAGCCACCGTTGTGCCGGGTCGCTGCTGTGATGCGGTCGCCTCGCTGGACCGCCAAGAGGGGGTGGAGACGGTTCCTCGGTGGAGAGAGCTTTGTGGAGGGCTTCAGCAGTGTGTGGTGTAGGTATTCGGGTTCAGGTTCGGGGTTTAGGGTATTAGAGGCTAGTTTTTTTGGCACAGGGCGTTGGGCGTTCAAGCATCCCCCTACACGCCTGGTGCTGGTGGTATTCTCTCTGGGTTCTAGAAAAGTTCCATGAAGGGTTCTGCAAAGCTTGTGGGGTGCAGCCCTATTGGCCCCACCCTGCGGAAGCCTGAACCCGAAGCCCCCAAAATCCAAAGCCCCCTGTTCGCTGGGCTCCCCGGCCACTCCTGCAAGGCTCCAGCAGTCACGGCGCTGACGCGGAGTGCCGAAGCTTCGGCCTGCAGCTCCGCACCGAACCTGGGCTCTTTGGACGCGTTTTTGTTGGGGGAATTTTGGGGGCTTCTGGATCTGGGCCCCAAATGTCTTGACCCAACCCCTCAAACGTCTAACTCCAAATCGCAGGTAGCCCGGGATAAGTGTCTGGCCCGCCGGCGAATTTCACCTCCACCGTGATTGGGAAGTCGCAGGGCCTTCGGGAAGCATGCAAAGAAGAGCTTAGGGCTGTGGTATGTCTTGGCCATGTTGCTGTATTTTTTTCAAAATCTCGCCCGAATGAGGAGTTATTGAAATTGGGGTGTGTGTGTGTGTGCGTGTGTGTGGTAAGATCAGGCTTGAGGGTGTGATCAGGGGCTGGGCCGGGCTGGTGGGCTTCACAGGGTGTTCACGCGCTGGCCGTGCAGCGTTCCGCAGTTTCGGCGGCAAGATACTCGTCATATGTGTACAACTGTCGTCATGTCCACCATTTCGCAAGTATTCCACTATTCCTGGACTTATCATTGTCATCACAGCTAGCGATTCTGTTCTGATGATGCTGTATTCACCTTGTTGTCATTATGAACAGCACCATTCATACTAAAGCTACACGTCGGTCGGGCCTGTGCAAATACGAAGACATGCACCGTTTTTGTAAGCCTTACACCCTGAATGTGTGAGCCGATGCAGCCTTAGACCCCAGCCTTGTTAAACATGCTGACAGACGCCCTCATTTAATGTGGGGCAAAAGCTTGATTGAACGGTGTTGTGCTTGAAGGGGTCTACAGCAGTCATAGCGCCGGGCGACAATCTTGAATAGCAAAGAGCATTATGGCTCTATCACGCTCAAGCATGTTCCGACATCTTGAACACAAACAGAACGTTGGAAGCAAATGCTGAAGCAACCCACAAACATAGATCCTAAAGCTTAAGTTATGGGGCTCTGCTGTCCCGCTTGTGGAAAAGGACTGGCACCCAAGAGATCGCAACCGTCGCGCTTGACCCCGCCCCAATCCACAAGCCTCCGACAAACTTAGTCCAACTCAGTCTTTTTGGCAACAGTTTTTGCAATAAAGTCGATTCGCAATGTCGGAGCCGGGTCTTCCGGAAGGGAGGCTAGCAGCCCAGCAAACTGTCAAACGCGAGGGGTCTGCCGGAAGATTCCGTGGGTTGTTGATGCAGGTTTTAACACCTGAAAACGTGAAAACTTGGGCTCCAGCACCATGTCCAAAGCTGATGCCGCATACAAGGCCTCAGAGACTTCAGTGTTTCTGGCCTCAAAGGAAGCTGCTGCCCTGCTTCGGATCAGTCGAGTCTTCTACAGTTTGAAGCAAGTGAAAGCCCAGATGAAACCTTACATCCCCAAACTCTACGTTTTCGGAAACCTGTGTCCGGAAGGCCCGAGAAGGAGGGGGGGGCCCGGAGGGGGGGTGCTAGTGGTGCGTGAATTCTTTTGCTTCTCATCTGCATGCTTCCAGACACAGTTTCCATTTGATACTCTTGGCACAGCACCGTGCAGTATCTCGTCTCCGAATATGGTATTGACAGTGTCGTTGGTTGCACACTTGACTTGAAGTGATGAAAACACCGCACTTTCATCAGAAAGCCCAAAACCCAACCTCACTGGGCTAAGCGGCAACCCCAAATACACAACAAACACTACCAGCAGGGAGATCACCGAGCATGGTCTTCAATTTCGGTTTCATGCTACGCTCCCGCATTGAGGCTTTCCCCAGATGGCTCAGGGCTCGAAGTTTTAGGGTCTAGCAACCATGGGCCAAAAAGAGTTCCTCTACGCATCGGAATCGCAGCTTACACTCCCAAACTTCAAACCCCTTAGCCCTAAACCCTACTCCGAAAGTCTGTGATGGCCCATGGCATCCTTAACCCCCCAAAACCCCCCAAAAGCCTCAAACTCTGAGCCTGAGCAAGAAGAGTGTGCAACCGTCGACACACCTCTGCTTTCTGACGGCGCGGCTGTGGCCACCGCTGCAGCGGGCGCTGCTTTGGCCGCACCAGGCTTTGCTTTCGCGACCTCCGGGGTTAAGGCTGGCCTAAGAACTTCGGTTTTGGCTGCTGGGGTTGTGGTTTGGGTGCAGATTCGATTTGGAGTTAAGAATGCAGGGGCTTTAGGATATAAGACGCTTTTGTGTAACGTTCTCGGAGTACGGGATCTCAAGGAATCAATGTCACAGTTCAAAGTTAAATGGTTTGAGCCGACCTGAACATCTCTGCATCCAGCTCCGAATGCCGCATCCTTGCTATAATGAGCTCCTAACAGGAAGCCTCTGTAAGAACAGCCCCAAAAGCGGGCTGAACAGACTTCAGAGATGCAGAGCTGAGACTTCCAGCTTCAAAACGTCAGGGCCTTTGCAGGGCCTGCGTATGCCCCGAGTGGCCGGCTCTTATGTTATTGGTGCCTGTTTTCATGGGCGCGTATTAAAAGGGCCTCAAGAATTAGACAAGGGTGTTGAGGCATACCGCAGTGAAACTGTGTCGGGACTGCAAGCGGATATAGCTACAATAGTTGTTCAGACCTCTACGGTATGTCGTAAGGACCCTGCTTCAGTCTCAGGTCATCTTGGAGCTGTCCAGATCACTTGTGTCTAGAACTCCAGTGTGTAGAAAATCTCTAGCTGGAAACTTGCCAGGCGACCCTACACCCTTTCTCCCTCGTACACCCTGCAGTCATGCCCCTGAGCTCTAACCCCCTCATTCCTCTGCAGTACCCCCTAATCTGTGGATCCAAGAATCAAAACCCCTAAACCGACGATCCTAAGCTGCTCCTCAGCCGGAACCGCTAAACTCCGAGCAGTAACAGTAAACCGCCTGGGCTATTGTCAGAGTTTCCGTTCTTGAACCTACTAGCTTCACACCTTGAAGAGAGCCAGGCCCCCTCCGTACAATCTCGTGGTGTTCTTCGGCTAGACTGCCTGTCGCCTTGAACCTTGTCCCTGCAAAGCAGGCCGGCTAGAGGATTTGAGGCTCAGGATTAAGACCCCTAACCCTGGACCTGAAACGCTAAACTCAAAGTTCCTGCAGCAGTGAATCAAGAATGATGCCGTAGATTTTTCGGCTCTCAGGGTGTTCGTCGGTGTAGATCTTCCATATTGTGCGTGTAGACCCTGTGTTGCACAGCTTCGGGCCCATGATCTCGTCCTAGAGTTTGTGTCTGAGGACCGCAAACAGGCAGCAAAACATAATAGAACATATCCCACACGTTAATCTAGTCGTTTGGGCGTCCATGCCGTGGTCTCTCGTCTAGGATCCTGCTCCCCAAGCTGGAGAGATAAGACATGCCAGTCCCGCCACACGAGGCACCATCATTTTCATGACGGCAGAAGGCACCTCGCTGAGAACCCTACAGGGAGTCTGCTACCGCAACTCCATCCATCTCTGCAACTGAACAATTTTGACTTTGTCTGTGCCCACTTTCTTCAGTGGAAGGATGCAGGAACGAGTATGGTTGCTTAAAGAAGGAAAGTATAGCTGGAAATGGCATTCATTCACGTGCCAACACCAGCGGCTGCAGCCGCAAGAAGAAAGCCACTACAAACAATGCAAACAGCAACTGCAACAACAGCAGCAGCAGCAGCAGCAGCAGCACCCGCGCCCCCGCCACCGCCACAACCACCAGCACCAGCACCAGCACCAGCACCAGCACCAGCACCAGCACCAGCACCAGCACCAGCACCAGCACCACCAGCACCACCACCACTCCGACCCCCTCCGCCACCGACACCAGCAGCCGCGGCGGCAGTGGCAGCAGCAACAACAGCAACGACCACGACCACAACATCAACGACAACTGCAACCGCAACCACGACGATACTGCAAGAACAAGGTAAGGTACCAGCAGGTGTTTGCCAGTGCAACTATCAATGGCAACGACAACCAAATTAGCAATGACGGTAGAAATATGTCTCCCCTCAGATCAAACAACATGGACGTATTGTGTCTATGACTATGGTTTTCCTTCACGACCCGATCCGCTAGCACTGCAAAAACACCCGAAGTTCAGGAGCCCCCTACTGTTCAGGGTCTATATTGGCACCTTTCGGGCTCCCTGCCGTCTGAAACTCCGATATGCGTGTGTGCATGTCTAGTTGATATTCTGCATACAATCCCACATTACTCTCCTCTTCGGCCCAAGTCCCAACAGAAGAGGTGCTTCAGGATTCAGGATTTCCGATCTGTTTCATGAAGCAACGGGCCTCGCAAGAACCCTGCAGCAGAAGCTACGCCTTTCAAATAACAAGCCTCCCCGCTACAAACTTGCAACTAAAAGCTTTAAGACTCTCACCCAAAACCTAAAAAGGCGTCGCAAGGCCCTGAAAGCTGCTCCCGAAACCAACATCGAGCATAAGAGAGGGGAGGCAGAGAGAGGGAGAGGTCCGTCAGGGCGCAGTCATACAAAATATTTGGGACTTCTGGCAGGGTGAGTTTACGGGGTTTGCGGCTGTAGGCCAAGGGGATGTTTTGCGAGCAAATCAGGCTTGACTGCAGCAAGGTGCCGGCATGGGGCGTTCAAGTCTTCGTAACCTCGGCCGGAAGTCCAAGTACCGTTAGCCTAGACTTTCATAATACCTCGAACCCAAAACAGCTAAAGCCCTAAACCAGAAATGGAACCTACAGCATCAATAGTTATCATGAATAATGCTCCAATCAAAAGCCCCCCAGAAGCAAAGGCCCCCCCCCTCCCCCCCGAGTGAGCGGCCGATCGACTCGGTAGAGCTTTCGGCGCCATGGCTTCGAAACTCGGGGACGACAAAAAAAGGGACGACAGGTTGCCGCTGGTAGTTGGAAGCTGGGCTCGGCGGGTTTTAGGATTTGGGTCGGAGGCTGGCTTTGGAGAGTTTGGGGGTCTCCAAGGTTAGGGCTTTGGGGGCTTTTGGATGCCAGGGTCTGGGCTTCGTGGAGTAGAAGTTGGCAGGATGGAGGCTTGCACGAAGCACGGCGGTCACCTGGGCTTGGGCTTGCCCTGGAGTGGTCTAAGCTAAGATTTCGTTGAAGGGATTTCTCTGGTTCTAAACCCTCCGATCTTCAAACGGCCCTTCGTCTATCCGGGAAGCCAGGCTTCGGAGAAGCCCACTTTTATGGAGCTGGCAGAGTCGATACATGTATTTCCAAGCTTGGGTTCCGCTTTAAACAGCTGCGTCAGCGAAAGCAGGTACTGCGAGTCTTGATGGCACAAGGGAGAAGCAGCTTTACAAAACCTGTATCAAATCCTTAAAGAGCCCTCACAAAACCCTGAAAAAACTGACTAAAAGGGGGTCTATGACTAGCAAGATGATATGTCCAAGAACTGGGCTTGGAGTTTTTAGGGATCTTCTGCTCCGAAGTCTATAGCTGCCTACAGCTTCTGTCGTCTGATGCACCCTTGGCGAGTTCTGCACATGGCAAGCGAAACATTTACGGACTAGGACTTCTTGCGAGGCTCCCTCAACACTCCAAAACCTCAGTTTCAATTTTTTTGTACCCCGACTTGGTCCGAGTTCGGCATTGTGTGGCTCAGAGGTGGGGTTTGGGGTGTGGTTCTGGGTTCTGGGTTGGGAGTACAATTCCGGAGGCTGTCCCGGATCAGGTTCGGGTTTGGCTTGCCGGGTTTGGCAGGGTTTTCCCCTTTACCGCGCAGGTTTTCGAGCCTTGGGTTGCTTAGATTCGTTCGTGACAAAGACCTCCAAGTGATCCCAGGTTTAGTCATCGATGCCACCGGGCCTCTCTTCTCGACAAAGCTGAGGAGCCCCTACTTCTTCATGATGATGATTGGCATTTCGGTTGCTATGCTTTGTCATGCTGTCGCTGTAAATATGATTACTCCTAATTTTCCTCTCTAGTCTTACCCTGCCTGGGTCCGCATAGTAGGGAGGCGCACAACATGAAATTTGCTTGAAATCAGCCTCTTTTCCAGCATCACTCCTCAATGCAACCGTACGAAGGGTGCGGAGGCCTAAAGTACAGCGGCCAGCTTTATGCTCACCGTGTCCAGTGAAGAGTGACGAACTTGGCTCACAGCCATCGGGGCTCTGTTGATGTAGATTCGCTGTCAACCCATGCATATAGCATAGTGATAATTTGCGACTTACAATTACAGTTCATTTCAGAGACTGCCAGTTTTCAGCAAGATCCGAGCCCCTACTGCTTAACTCAGCGCTGTCGCATTTTCGAAGGAGTAGGTCTCGATGCCTGACAAGCTGCTTCGTGGTGCTCCCAACCTGCGCCCATAAAGCCCTGCGACCCCAAACCCCAAAACCCTGAACGCTTGCTCTCCCAAAGTCATGAGATGCCCTGAACCTGGAATCGAGAGCCCGAATCCCTTCCCAACACCCAGGTGAAGGGCAGTAGCAAATCGATCAAACTAAATACCCTCGGACATCCTTAGGCAACGACAGTTTAAGATGATGCGGGAAGTCTTTCTAGCTCCTAGGTCAGAAACATGCCGCTGAGTGGTGTTCTGGTCTGCCCACAAAGATAGGATCTTGGCACAAGGCAGGCGTCGAGGAATGCCGTTCCCATACTGGTTAGAGGTGCTTTCTAAACAATACTATTCAACGGAGCTTTGCACCCAGACTACACCGCCACCGACGGCTGAGAGACTCTGCTGGGAAGCGCTGACTCGCCCACGGCTCTAGCATAAAAAGTCCCTGATCCCAAAGCACGAATGCCTTGATCCGCAAGCGGTAGACCTTCGACAGTTTAGACCGAAGCAGGTCGTCTAGATTTGCCCGGCAAGAAAAATTAGTCAAGCAACAAAGGAACTTTTGGGACGACCTTTTCTCGGAAGCATCTGGCATATCCTCCTCGGCCATAAATTTGTAGCTCATGGTGAGATCTTAGCCGTCAACTATGTGATCCCCAAACACATCCGAGCACCTGCAACAACCCCACACCCAAAACCACGGAAACCGAAACCCAAAACAGCCCTGAGCCAACGTCCCAAAAGCCGTCCTGCTGCCCGTTTAGAAGCTCATCGCTGAGCCTGGCAGCGTTCGCTCGAAAACAGGTCCTGAACCCTCAGCCCTAAACCGAACCTCAAAAGCCTTCTAGGAGGGGGTTCGGGGTCCAGGGTTGAGGGATGTTGAGGGTTCAGGGTACAGGTACATCATGACTTATGGGCCAGTCTCGCTGGGGTTTCTATCACCTTGGGTGACACGCCCGCCTTGTTTTGTTTCCGGATTCGAAAGACAGGGATCAGAAAATGCTGTCACACTCAGAGCCATGGTTGCTTCGGAGCTTGAAGAGTTTCTGAAGGCTGTCGGGCTCCAACCCTTCAATTCCCACGACCTACGACTTGAAGGGGTTGTGAGATTTGTTATTTCGTGGCTTGCAGGGCTGTGGAGCTTCAATGTTGATGACTTTGCAGCAGGAGTGCCTGCTGTTCCACATTCCAACCTCTCTCGCTCTCTCTCCACTGCATGGATCCCCAGCTTCGTCCGAGTCCAAATGCCTCACGCAAGCCTTGAACTTCCGTAGTCTGTCATGTGAGTCTACAAGTCCTAGCTCCGAAAAAACCCTGTGCCCTCCCTCAGGATCCACAGTCTGCATCCAGACACTTCTTGGAACCTCCGAGAAGCCCTCAACTCATAGGCTCTATTCTCGTGAAGGCTGACGAAACTACAGCTTGCGCACGGACACCCTCCTGCCCGCCTCCTCTGTCTCATTGTAGCCCCCTGTGGAAGCGTGGTACTATCGATAGATCCATGTGCTTACATCAGCCTGATCATAGGGCCCTGATAATTTGAACAGGGTTTTGGGATGTGTTGTGGTATGATAATGTTGAATTAGTATTGTTCAGATCTAGAGCAAACCCTCACCCGGTCACCTTGCAGAGCCACTCCTCATGAAGGTTTACAGGCCGGGGCTTTGTCGAGGCTGGGCTTAGTCAGCTAACAAGCACCCACAAGCCTAGACGCCTGAGGCACTAAAGCCCTGTCCTCATGCTCAGACAATCTTTGAATCGAACACAGTTGAGCATGCGACTACAGCTCTGCACCAGGACGCATCCTGAACTTCAAAAACACCCCGGCATCCAATGCCCTGCACACTGGAAGCTGGCTGAACATGCTCACATCCAACCCTAGATCCAGAGGCCCTATCCCTCAAGTAACCTAAGAGTCATCTATGGTGTAAGAGCTGGGAGCGGGGCCACTTTCGCGCGCAGGGGTCCGATCCTGCGAGCAGACATGCCGGCAAGGGTGGAGGAACCGGGCTTTGGGGCTGAAGCGGGCGGGACCTTTGGCTGCATGACGCGGATGAACATATGATGAGGCACGTGACATGAGAACATGCGATGACAAAAGCGACAACAGCAAGGCCGGTGCTGATGTTGCCCTTGATCTGTGCTGCTGCTGTTGCTGTGGTCGCTGTTCCTGCTCTTGTTGGGATGCTGATTGCATTCGGGGGCATGGATAGGCAGGGTGCGAGGAATAAGCGGATGCCGGGAAGGATGTCAAATCGTTTGTATCCCTGTGCCCTGAATCCCCAACCCCAAATCCCAGGCTCAGGGAGTGAGTTCTGAACTGCTCGATGTTGGGGTGTGCGCACTTCTAGGAACCAGGTGGCGCTTTCGCGCTTTGAGAGGCTGCAGCTTTGGAGATCAACACAGCGCGTGGGGTGACCCCGAGGCATGGTCGAGCTGACTTAGGGTTTTTTGCCTTTGCCTCAATTCTGTCGCCTTAGGCTTTGTGCTCAATGCAACCTTTGAAGCAACACAGGCGAGTCGGAAGTGCAGGATGGTCGGTTCAACGCTTTCAGCTTAACATCGCCGTCGCAATGACTGCAACGGGGCTTCCAGGTCTGTTGCGTGCAGTTTTATGCGGACCATAAGCGGATGCTGGTACGACGTACTCGGACATCTATTGTTAGACTTCTCTACGTCATGCAAGAGTGGGGAAGGAAGGATAGGGACTGTAACCCGACCTTTAAGCCTCAAGCCGCGCAGAGATCCCACCTGAAACCCCTCCCACAATTGCAAAATCAATTCACTTCGGCGGCCTATGATAAGACATCTGTGCTAGAAAGATGAAGAGACCGAATCCCTTCAAAACGTAAACTCCACCCTAAACCCTGAACCATCCTGCTCATTCTTGTAAGAGATCAGAGATCTCTGCTTATGAAGCTTGAAACCTAGGTCCGTCAGAATTCAGGTGACGGGCCACGGGCGAAAGGGCTTAGAATTACACGGTTCAGGGGGCTGTAGGTTTTCTTGGCTTATACGGCTCCTTTGTTTCCGAGCTCAGGGTTATAGGGGTCGGATGCATCGTTAAGGCGCAGGTTTGCAGACATGATTTGCAGCAAGAAGGGCGTGAGGCGGCAAGGTGAAATGGTGCGGCTGTTGAGAACCCCAAACCCTCTCACCATAAGAGGCCTCTTATGCATTTTGAGCGTTGCATCCCTTTTCTTCAGGGGTAGTATTGGGCTTTTTTCTGGGGATAAAGTTGAGGCTAAATTCAGGGCCCTGGCTCTGACAAGTCATGTAGCTACTTCCGACTCAGCCCTTCCTTTCAGGATCCAACCAAGAATGCGGGGCCCCCTTTGGGTGAAGATATTAGACCAATTTCTCGAGGCTGCTTTCATTCAACAGGCTTTGTTAGGATCTTCGACCCATAATGAGGTCCTACCCCCCCCAACTCTGGCACAGCACCCGAGGATCATCGAAACTGAAATTCGCCTTTCAAGCAAGCCACGTAGGTTCCGGTTGTGATTTAGCCTTGCGGTTGTAAGGTTCTCAAGCACACCCGAATTCCGGTCAATTTCCACGTCGTGATGACTGTATACAGGATTCGGGGCTTAGGGGGCGTTTTTTGTTCTACGTGTTCCAGGCTTATAATGTTTTTGCGCTTGTGGGATTTGGTTCGTAGCCGTTTTGCATTTCCTGGACAAACCTTGAAACGGTTACATCATCTGAGCCCCTCAAAAGTCACCAAAACCAAACACAAATGCGCGATCCTAGGCCATATCCTGAGAGGCAAGGCGCCCTCTATCCAAACTCCAAACATCATCTTCAACTCCTTCAGCCAAGGGCGAGGCCGAATACTCTAGGTTGGAACGGCCTGGATGCAAGCACACGCTGCTGAAGTGCGTCCAGTTCGGCATCTAGACACTGAGCCATAAATCCTGAACCCTACCTACCGTTGAACTCGACACAAAGTCACTGACCCATCACCGTAACCTTTAAATATCCACACAACCTCTAAACTTGACGACCTTCCTTTTACCTGCTGCGGGTCGTAGGCCTGAGCTTCATGATGCAAAGGCGGATGCGAAGTCAATAGCCGCTCGTTCTCACGCCCAAAAAACCCAGTCTGGAGTCGCAGCTGTTCAGAGGGCTCAAGACTATGATGACAGCGGATCTGTGAATTCTTGGTCTGACTGTCTACCTTTAGTAGAGAGCTACGGCAGGTCTTGCTCGAAGTCAATCCTTCGGGTGATGGTTGACACCTCAAGCCAGACTTGCGTATGCCATGTTCAACTTGTTTTAATCTGTGATCGCTGCACTCTAGACCATTCTCGCAAATACCTTCTCCAAGATCATGGGGCACACCCTCAACTAAGACCCGGCGCCGCCTACGCGCCTCCCAAATCCCAAATGCCAGAACCCCAAACCCTAAAGCCCTAAACCCGCAGGAGGGGCTGGAAAGAGCAGGAAGCTCGAGGATCTGAGCCCTTCTTCAGCGAGCACAGCTCGGTGATCCCGACACCGGACCTCTTAATATTGGCAAGACTACTATTGGTATTACTACTATTTGTATTACTACTACTTAGCACTATTAGCATGATTGTTCTTATTATTGCTATGGTTATTTTTATTCCTACTGGTACCTATGCCCTACACTCCAAGCAAGGATTCACTCCCCAACAGAGGGAAAACGCAGACCTCAATACACAGACCCTAAATCAGCGGATACTTCTACACACATTTCCCCTCCACAAAAGGGGACGGCAAGCTCAAGAACTCCCCCCAAAAAGGGGCCTCGGGATGTCCAAAGGCATCAGGGACGGATAGGTCTGCAGAAAGATTTGAGGGAAAGACCTGGCCAGGCTTCGCTCGAAAGTCTTCGCGGGGGTGGGCCGGGGGGTGCTTGGGGATACTAACCCATTAAATCCCATGTGATGAACACGATTGCCCCTCTGAGGGAAGGTATATTGACACGAGTTGATTATGCTTTCGGAGTCTCTGTGTCCTTGTTTCGCGTTTTTCTTGAGGCTTTCGGGGCAAGAGCACAAGCAACTCCAAGCCCCCCAACCAGGCTACTCTTTTGGGTTTGGGTTTCGGGTCGTAGGCTTACACCCATAAACCCCAGGAAGCATGCCGGGAAAACATCCCGAAGCAGGCGCCATCGACCTCTCTGTACTTACTCTTTGCAGAGTAGACCTGGATGGCTCTGCGAGCGGCCGTTCGGGTTTCTTCCAAACATTGCTGAGGCTTCAGTTGAAGTTCAAAGGCTTCGCTAGGTCTTGTGGCCGAAGCCCTACGCCCCTGAACCCGAAACTAAACCGTGTCTAGGCGTTTCGCAGGACGACACAGGATCGTTGAAGCAGCAGTTACTCTTGTTGCTGTACGGGGGGGTTTGCTGACAAAAGGAGCCCCAAGAGAGCCGACTTCGGGCTGAAAGCTTTGGCTTCGCGGCTCGGAGTTCTTGAACTTGAGAGCTTGGCGCTTTGGCTTGCCCGCTGGGCTATTTCTAAGCAAAAGCTATACCCGAAACTCAGTTCGTCAACAAGAACCCAGCTTAGGGAATTTTGGGCATGGGTTTGGGCCCGGGAAGAGTCCGTGAGGTTCTTGTGCAGTCCATGGGGTTAGTACCCACCAATGGTGACCAAAGGCAGTTGAATTGCCTTCGTTCAGGCCAGGCATAATCCCATTATGGACAACCCCGTTTCGAGTCATGACTATCTACGGGTTCAATTCGAAACCAGCTGAAAGCTAAAATCCTAAAGCCTACAGTCCACGAGAGTCGGTTTGGGGTTGCATCTCCCATGAGCAAAATTAGTGTTACAGTGGCGAGGCCTGTTCGCACCTGGGGCAGAACATCTTCACCTGTGTGCCAGGAGAGGGAGCTCATCAAACTAACGGATACAAGGGCAGTTCTAGGGAGAAAGTATTGGATTGAGAAGATATTGATTTTTGGGGCCGGTGTTTTTGAAGCAATCTGTTCTCGAGTATCTTTCAGCCGGACGTCCAGTGACAGCAAGTGGTTGATCAACGAGGGAGTGTTCACAAACAGGGAAGTGTTTGACGCGTTTTGAGCCAGGTGCTGTCTAGAAGTTGAGGCTTTCGGGCTTTCAGGAAGTGACTTTCGACAACTGATGGAGGCTCACGCCAAGCTGATGGACATCCTCAAAGTTTGAGAGCCTTACATCTCTCAACCCGGGTTCTTGTGAATGGGCCTGATTCAAGGGAATACAATAGAGACATAAGGTCAACAATATTGTATCCATATTGTGGTAAGCAAAATAAAGTTCCTTAACAGAAAGCCCAAACCTGTTCAAGCCAAGATCCAAACCATTGATGGCCCCAGGTTGGAAGCTTTGTCCCAGAGACCAGACGAAAACCCTTGGAATTGAGGTCGGGGGTCGATGGCGTTGCAAGCCGGTACCCGGTGCACTGCAGCTGGGTGCGCACCTGTGCCGCTCGTAGATCCTCTGAGAGACCCATGGGCAGAGTGTGCTGACCTGGGCTACATGAAGTGGGGCGACTGTTCATTTCAGGGTGCGATTGCTCATTTCAGCATAGGAGGACTCATGTGTGCGTTCTCGGCTTTCATGTGCTTAACGATGAACTTCTCGAGCCTTGATACTAAGACATACGCTCAGAACCAAACTCTGGAGTTGCTTCGTGTCTGTACAGCGCTGAAGGTGTAGGAGTAGCCGTTTTCTTTGCTTTTCTCCTTTTTTTTTCCTCGGTACATTTTAACAAAAGTTTTGATGCCATGGCCACAGTTTCAGCTTGGGCTCTGATCACCGAGTCCTAAACAAAACAGGTTCTTGCAAACATATGCCGAGTTCACCTCAGAACGTCTTTCCGTGTCCTACTGCACCGGGGAAGGGCGAAGCCTGTAAACGTAAGGGGTCTAGGGATTGTGGTTAAAGGACTTCGGGCTGCAAGCTTGCCGTTGAGGGAGAACAGGTTGGGACCATTGGGCGAAGACAGTCATGCCAGAAGCAAGTTCGCTCTGCGATACCCTTTTAGAGTCTAGAGTTTAGGCTCACCTAGACCTGCTCTTCTTTGAGCAGGAGTCTTTGAGCAAAGTGGAATCTTAACGCTCTCTATACCCCGACATTTAACGCGTTTAAGCAGCAGAACGCTCCAAAGAGGAATTCCTGCCAGATGAAGATAGGGCTGCTTGAAGGGTCTAGTTTTGGAGATCCCCTACCTCAACTCCGAACCCGTCTCCGAACCACCCGTTCTTCCTGAGATCGCCACGATCACAAAGCACCCGTGGACATGTACCGAAAACCGCTTTCAGGTACTTGTCGCGCATTACCTGCCCGCGAACCTAAACCCTCAAAACCTCAAGCCCTAAGTTTACGAAGTGCTGTAGCCTTCACGGCCTACACACAGGCTCTGTTGGGGCATCGGGACGGGCCCCCCCTTCGCCAAGGGATCTTGCCCCCTGGAATGTCCGCTCAAACCCGAAGCGTCGCAACAATCTAAGACTTGAACTAGCATCGAGAATGACCAAAAGCGACATAGGCCTGTTCGGGGTTCAGGCTTAGCGGCGTTCTCTTGGTTTTCCAACAGCGCTCAGGAAGATAACGAACACTTGCAACATTAACATGGGTCCAAGTAGAGCCAAAAGCTTGAGCGACATGAAGCTCAATGTCTCACAGCTATTCGGGTGGAAGGCAGTGGAAGCTCTGCATCAGCTCACTGTGGCAGTCGTCAGTAGTATGCTGTGTGTCACAACCATCGCCACTTCCAACATCAACATCGTCAACACCTCAGGCGGCAGCCGGGATCTTGTTAAGAGGATTTCGTTTAGGTTACAATAATAAACGAAACACTATTATTTACTATAGATCCCTATTATGGCAGCTTAAACTAAACTCCTTTACACGAGCTCAGATTAGACAGCCTGCAGTCCCCTCGGAGAGGCGATGTAGCGGGCATGAATTAGGCCTCAGCGAAAGCAAAGACGGCTGGCTGGAGGCTTGGGGGTTAGGCTTTGTAGCTGAGGTTGTGAGCCTTAGGCCTTAGATATGAGAAGTCATGGCCTTGATGCGCTCTCGCTCTGCAGCATTGATGCGAAACATACCTAGTCTACCTCATAGGGCACTGCACTAAACCCTAGACTGAACGCTTCAGACGCATGTAAACATGTGAAGGCGTATGTGTGTGTGTATATATATATACACATATCTATAAATACAACTGCTTAAATATCAATAAGCGCAGTAGTGCTTAGTAATTAAGCAAGTCAACAATGACATAAACATATATATATATATATATGCAGTCTACATATGGATATGTATATGTGTGCATGCATGCATACACGCAGGCATGGATGGATGGCTGGATGGGTGTATGTATGTACATGCACACATATTTACATGTGCATTGATATACTTCTGCACTTGCATGTATACACATCTACAGCAACACTGTACAGGGCGGAGAGATTTTACAACAAGCGTATGTTTGCTTTAAACGTCGCTGAGGCATGGAGCTCGACGCCATAAACGCAAGCTCATGAGCCCTGAGATTACATCCTTCTCATCCTAGCTCAAAACCCGAAATCCCCAAAACACCTAGATCCAAAAGTTCCAAGCTCCAACAAGCCCCAAGCCCTCAGCCGTCAAGCCTTCCAAATCCCTGAAACACAGGCGGCGTAAGACAAAGGGCCGTAAAGGTCGGCCGCATCCCTGCGCTTTGGGGCTTTGTGCTTGCTTTCTCAGCAGGCTCTTTCATGTTTCTAGAAACCTATGCTTTCCCGGTTCTAGGACGCAGGGCAGCGCTTTACAACCCTAACCATTGGGCACTCAATCAGACTGAGAGCATCAGCTGCCCGAAACCAAAGACATGCAGCTACGCGATGACAGAGCACAAACTCCAAATGAAAACGCTGTCAGTTGCCTGGAACTTAATGCTAGCATCCATACTTTGACATTTCCGAGCTTTTTCTGCTCTCACTTGGGCAGAAATGAAAAAGCAGCAACATAATGCGCACAGAACTAAAACACTCTGTCGCAACCCTATTTCACAAACCCCTTAGAAAGAACCTGCCGCAAGCCCCAACAGCACCCCACAACAGACTCCATCACCCCCTATAGAACACCTTCATAGTTGCAACAAGCAACATTGAACCATGTTGCGCAAAGCCAAACTAACAGAGCCTCTAAACTGTGCTACTCGAACCCCCCCCCCCCCAAAAAAAAAAAAAAAAAA
>CAJNJA010005243.1:0-17470 GCA_905231915.1 Symbiodinium necroappetens
CTCTCTCTTTCTTTCGTCAGGGCTGGGGTGGGGGTTAACGCCCACCGCGCGCTAGTGCGCCCTCGCCTGTTGCCGGTGCCAACATGTTGCAGGCAGTGCACACTCGAGGGTTTGGACAGACAACAATCCACTCCTTGGCCCACGGTACGAAAAAGTGCAAACCAAACATACGAGCGTAAGGCTGCCTCTGGGAAAAGGCTGAAAGGTGCTGGCACTGCAAATGTCAGCGGGAATTACCCCGGGCAAGTCATGCGGCATCTAAAAGAACACCACGTACCAAAGAACACCAACCAAAGAGCCGTTCGTTGTAAAGGGGATCCCCTCCCAGCGATCGTGGGAGACACAGCTCCTTTGCAAAGATTGGATAGGGTACAAGGTGCGCGTTTGGGGCATGATAAGCCAGGATAGAATGGGGTTGACTCCAGCGGCCCGTCAATTTTTTTTTGCAGGGTCAAGAGGGGTCCCCTGCGCAAGTGGCCGGGTTGAGAGAGAATTGTGCAGGAGCGGAGAGAAAGAGAAGAGAGGGCGGATGGCCACAGTTCTCCCTTGAACCACTCACGGTTTGAGCCAAAATGTTTTCTCTCTCTCTCTCTTTCTCTCTCTCTCTCTCTCGCTTGCTTGCGGCTTCAGAGGGGAATACCCTTGGGCAGACCCCCCCACGCAGTGCGTGCAGCCCTGTCTCGACGTCTTCCAAGGTCATCTGCTTATTGCAGACCCCCCCGGCTCGGTGTGAAAAGGAAAGTACTGGTGTATATATATATATATATCTCTCTCTCTCTCTCTCTCTTCTTTCGGCAGGGTTGTGGACTTGGGGAAATCCCTCAGCCTTTCCCTCTCTCTCTCTCTACCTCAAGCACACTGTTCAACTGCATGGCTAGCGGCTAGCTCTCCCACCTGAGACGCCCGATCACGCGCCATTGACTCAACCCACTTTAACACCGAAGAACGGGCCATTCAATAAGACCATCGCCCGTCAGCCCAGCGAACCTGTCGACCTACCAGGGGAGCAGGTGGCGGCCCCGCCACCTGAGGGTGCCGACGGAGTGAAACCAGATCACTCGTCCCTGCCCCAGCCCCCATTGGCTCCCGCCCCTGCGGCTCCCGACGCCCAATGGAACCGGCTGGCTTTGGCTGTACACCCCGGGCATCACCATCTCAAGATGTTTCTGTGCTTTGTGTGGTCAGTGGATCGTCTCGATTAAGAGCATCAAGTTGCATGACCGGCATGTTCATCCTCAGGTATATGCTGACGTTGGGACGGCGGTTGCCTGCACGTGTAAAAAAAAGTAGGGCGCATCGTCTCTCCTTGAAAATTCTGTGGCAGCATGATATCACGCACAGATCTGCATGCTGGTACCTGTCCCGTGCTGTGGCAGGCGCGGGAAGCCTCTCTTGTTGTTGCACATCGCTCCGGAGGAGAGCGAACCTCGGAAAGTTATGGCGACGGCGGCAGGACGTCGATCTCGAACAGGCCTCGGTGTTTGGGCACTGGCTAGGCAACAAACGCTTCCCGGCCAAAGGTCCTGGGCACAACAAGGGGTCACAGCAGCATCCCCCACCCCCATCGGGGGGAGCCGGGATCCGACCAGGGGCAACGATCGATCAGGCGATGGTTCGGGCGAGCTCCTGATGAAGGTCGCCAAGGCAGTAGTGGCCCAATCGGACTATCTGTCCCGGATACAATCCGATCATACGATCATCTTTACTTCCAAAAACGACCTTCCACAAACAACCAGGACGGCCCTCAACAGATGGTGCCGCTTATGTTCACATGCGCGGCAAGCTGGCGGAAAAGACGCCAGGAGCTGTGACTGTGACCCGCTCTCTCAAGGTCACACTCCTCCAGTACCTGGTGGCGGAGCTGGCGACTCGTCTTCGAAAAGTTTCAGGCGGACAAGGCGGCACAACAACAGGCGCATCTGAACGGCTGGCTGTCCACGGAGCTGGAATTCCACTTCATCCAGTGGAACTTCGAAGCGAGGCGCATGGAACCCATGCAGGACGACAGATCTCTCTCGGAGTACAAGGGGGAGATGGCCACGTTCATCCTCTCGTTCTCGCTCCTCACGCCGGCTTCCACGGAGGCGATGCTGATCTTCAAGCAATGGTTCGCGTCAGCGGCCCTACTGCTGATGTCTCTGCGGCTGAAGCTTGCCTGCCCACAGCCGTCACCGCTCATCAAGAGATTCAAGAGGCGGTGGGATGGTGACGGGCCCGGTACTCAGGATGCCCACTCTCTCACCTGCTCTGGTCAACTTGCTTTTGCGAAACCCACACAACCTCTGCCATTTGCACTCTGCTGTGTACTTGCTTGCTTATGTGTGGCAGGCGCATCACCCGGACGGCCCTCCTAAAGGTGCCGTAGGCCTCACCTGGGCTTTCCATAAGCTGCTTCAACCGTGCCCGAAACCAACAGGTCAAGGTCTTGCTGGCGGCTCTTGTTGCAAGGCTGGACGAGGCCACACCGGCAACAGGACTGTGCAGAGCTCATTTGTTTCCTCTTAGAACGACATGACTTACCATTCATCACCTGTCACTGGGAAGCCAGACCGGTGCCGGGTTCGGTGGATTTCTTCAGGCCGCGCATTAGTGGTTCCATTCTTGTCGACTTGCCACGCCCCCGTAGAGACAGAGCTACCATTCAGGAGCGTGTGCATCTCTAGCATTATGCTGACCCTGCACAAGGGAAAACTGCATCTGCCTTCCATGCTAGGCCATGGCACTTGTACGTTTTCCTCGATTCATCAATGCTGCTCGCGGCATCAGGTGGATCCCGTACAAATTTATTGGGGGTGTCATCCACTTGGGGCCCATGCCCCAAAGTGGCCATTACTGTGTTTCTGGCTCATAATGCACACACCTCTTAGGAAATGCCATCGCACCGAGCATCGGCCTATGTGTAGGGATGATGATGTCCGCGCCAACGTCTGTCAGCAGGCATTCCAGCAGACCATCAACGAACATTGTTACATTCTGTGCTTTCAAGCTGTACCTGAGAATACTGATGCATCCAGTGACGTCTGACTCAGGTCGACTGGCATCTCACCTGCTGGGTCCTGTCGGGGACGAGGTGAACAGTTTCTTGCAGCGATGTGGGCAGAAACACTGCCTACAGCCCCAAATGGCCGTACCACAATGGTGGTATGTCGTACATAACCGCGCATGGGACAAGTACTTGTTCTGCGAGCTCAAATTTATTTGACTCTCTCCCTCTCTCTCTCTCTCTCTTTCTTTCTCTGATCCTACTGAGACAGCTCAGCTACTTACGATCAACAGCTTATTGGGCCGTCAGTGAACATTCCGAGGTTGCCCGCGTATGGGCTAATGCAGAAATGGGCATGCCTTCGATGCTACGAATCTACGACAACACCTCCGCCAACGGTTTCTCAACCCTCTCTTGCCGTGATATCTTGCCACCACAGCCCTGAAGTTACGGTTCCTAGGTAGCTCCCGAGGCCCACGCCCAATGCTCTTGGCTTCCTCATCCACGAGACCTGCCGCGGTTACAAAGATGCAAAGAGTCTCTGCCAATCTTCGGCTCGCCTACTCAGAGAAAAGTACAGTGGCCTTAAGTCTCAAGTCTTCATTGTTCAGGCTTCTGTAGTACGACGCGGGGATGTATAAATCCAGGAATGTGAAGATGCTACAGCACTGCATCGGCCCCAAGATCTACATTACGTGGCAGCCATCACGCACAGTTGACGTCAAGGGCCTACCAGCGAGAAGAACGCATCTGCACTCCTGCCGACTCGGTACACCAGCGACTTGTTACTTGTTAGGTCTTAGGAGCATATCCTCCCCCACTACAGTGCTTGTAGATATCATTGCCCTCTCGCTTCTTCACCTCTCTTGCCACCGTGCTGCCTTCACCAGCCAGATCCGTGAACTGACGAGCACGGCGAAGCGACCTATCCGGACCGCAAACAACGGACATGCAAGGATAACCAACTACAGCTGTAATGGTAAAGACCAAGACTTGGCTCAAGCGTGCAAACCTCGCCCAAGCCTGGCAACTCCCACTCCGTCCATCTACACACAGGTTCTGCCTGCTGTGACGGGGCCCTGGCGACTTCTTCTGCTGACGGGCTTCCTGCTGGGCCTGTGTCGAGGGTCGTCTCCGAGTGGGGTGGGCTGAGACCATACGATGGAGTCTTCCTGCAAAGATTAGCGGCTGTCTCTTTCGACTTGCAAGCCTGGGCTTCGTGGCAAATCCTCTCCACACAGTCTATATGTTTTGCCACATCCGACCCAACTTCAATTGATCCCTTCTTGACAGTGCCTTCTCTTCCTTGTTCTTCGCATCTCGCTCCAGCAGTGCAGCCACGGACTCGGGAGGCAGATGGGGCTCAGGAGCTTGCAGCCGCTGTGGCGGGATCTTGGCACACGAGCTGCTACTTTGAAGCACTGCCTCGAGACGGACGCCTGAAGCAGCTGCCTAAGGTCTTTGTCGTTTTTGGTGTGATCCGTCACGACCCACGTCAGTGCGCTTCATGTTCTACGCTCAGAATAGTATCGTTCGTGCGATGGCGATCCAGATCCGTCATAGAAGAACTCCACCAGAAGTTGCGTTTACCAGGGTTCTGGGAGACCTCTAGAAGAAGGCTTCCAAGACGACTCGTGCGAGTACGCTTGCGCCTTGAACCCTAAAAGGGCATTCCTTTCTACTGATCTTCGCACCCTTGCCTTGACGTTCTGGGACAAAGCCTCGAGGATGCCTGCGAATGTGGAGATGGACATGGGAGTTTCAGAAGTGGGGTATGGGGTACGGGTACCATGGGTATGTTACTTGGGATCTTGAAAACTAAGATCCTATTAATCAAGGTTCTGTATTAGGGTCCCTGACAACTGACAACCAGGGTTCGAGTTTATGCTCTCACACTCGGACACGCCCGTGTGAGCCAAAGATCGAATGGGAGCGATTCGGCATAAACCGCTGACCTGCCCATCATGACCCCAGCTGATAGACATGTTTGGGCCACTACCCACATGTTTGGTGGGCATCTTGGCCCGTCAGGCAACACAAAGAACTCCGGTTGGCATGGAGCGGGCAGTTGTATATCCAAGGCGAGCAGCAAGGACCTGAATCTTATGCTCCGCGGTCAGCCCATGAGATTTGGGAGGCAAAGTGTATCCAGGAGACGATGCAATGAGATGGCCTCTGTATTGTTCGCAAAGGCCGGTGACCAATGGCTTCGCCTCTTGACAGTTGTGGAACTCTTAGTATCACATGGTCGCACCTTACCCCTGCGACGCTTCAAGCAAGATCTATACATCAATGTGTCAAGTAGGTGACGGTATCAGTGCAAACATGATGCGGCTATTCCTGGAAGCAAGTGTGCTAAGGGTCGGATCGACCTACAGTTTCGAAGCCACGTTGACACGGTTTCCATATGGTCAAAGGAGACTGTGTCTATCAACCGGGAGCATCGTGACCCACCTGATGAAACTGGTGGGGCAAGGCTGCTGTCATGAACTGCGCGAGCCAAAAACGACACAAGACGCTCACACAACTGTCTCGGGACAATTATCCACACGACAACCTCGTCGCAGCGAATCTGATGCACCCGAGAGCTGCGCATTTTGCATACGAATCACGTCCAGGAGCTCTGACATGGCAGACACCTGTGGCGAAGCCCTGGCTCGACAAAAATATCGTCACTACATGTCCTTCCCATGTCTGAGACTGCATGATAATGATGAACTTGGAACCAACTTCCCGTAGTGTTCCAAGCCTGAGTTATTATGTACCTAGCTTGACATGCCTGATGGCACATGGCACGGTCGGGTCTCTAACTATGGGCCACGTGCTCCTTGCTGCTCAGCAAGACAGGACTCGTCGATGCTCAAGCTTCTGTCCTAGCCCACCCGCAGCATCCGACAAGCCTTTCTTGCTTGCATGCTTGCTTGCCGGGCGTTTGGGGATAGGGAAGCGTGCTCCCCACCCCCTGGGCAGCAGCGCTATGCATGGTTCGTGTCCGGTCTTCGACAGTCTTCTTCTTTCTTTCGCTTCGGCAGTCTCTCTCTCTCTCTCTCTCTCTCTCGCGCTCTCTGCCTTTCCTGTGCAATGTTTGTCTACCAAAGCTGCAGAATGAGAGTCCCACGATGCGAACTGCGGACCACCAGAATGCCAAATAAATAGGCAGGGTGTATACACATGTAGCCCCTGCTTGGACATAGCAGCAGGGACACTGAACGTTCCATCGCTTTTTTTGTTGAACAATCCAGATTCCTTCCCGGAAGCTGAGATTCGCACAAAGGCTCCACCGCCCAAACCAGGCAGCTGCATGCCTCCAGCGTGACAGTGGCTCTGGTTCTGCCATTGTTACAACGCCACTGCATTAAGGCTGTCAAAGACTCGAAGCCTCTCTCGCAGTTCAGCCCTTGCGAGACTTCACACTGAGCCGTGGGCTTCGCCCCAAGAAATCAAAAAGCAGTCCCTGGGCGAGCCGTCGTAAGCAACTTCATACACGCCGACATGCGATCGCCAGATACATGCATTTCGTGCTACGATACTGCGGAGCGTTTTCGATGCTTTCGGCCACTTGAGTTCTTGAGTCTCCAGCTGTTTATTAGCCCCTGACACTCTGTCGTTACCCTGAGTCTATCCTGTCCTGAACTTGCACTCACAAGCCTAGGTTCATACACTAAAATGTGTCACAGACTGCGCTGTACTTCCACAGGACCTCATAAATGGATGACACAAGTGGACAGAATCTGCACTGGCACTCTACAGTGGCTGCAAATGGCCTAGAGTACACAAGTTGTCACATCTTCCTGACGCGTTGCGTTTCATGGCGCGGATAAGGTCGCAACGAACACGTTGCATTCAAGAAGCTCCCAGAGGTAGATGTGATCCTGCAGCAGACAGGGGAGCCGGGCTACAATCCAAGCCCGAATCGGTTGGGGTGGAGACTTCTCTGCACGCACTGCCTAAGGTAGGAACAAGCTCCTGCCTGCCTTTGCACGGTTTCCAAGTCAGTACTCGGTTACTCGAAGTCTTGAGCATCACATTCATGTAGCTAGGCAAGCATCACACAAAGGATCCAATAACCGAAAGCCACGGCGGCCGGTCCATCGCTTTCACCATGGCCTTGACCTCAGAGACATAGTGCACACAACTGTGTGCACAGTTGAAGACACGCGTCAAGCGAGGCCAACCCTGTTGCCAAGCCCTTTAGTGAGCCTTGTCTGTGAAAAGTGACCTGACATGCCCCGTGAGAGCTCTCCGCAACCCTAGAAGGAGCCGATCACTTCTTTTGATTGGTCGCTGTCCGTTTTCCTCTTCCACGCCACATCAAAAGCCCAGGATGCACCAGACCGCGAGGGAGACAACGCCAGCAATGTTTGAACCTAGCGCTCCTTCTGGCATGTTCTTATCACACAAAGTCTGCGGCTCTGGACGACTTTGGTCAGTCTGTCGGCACAGGCAGAGACTTCTTGTGCCCCGGGCGAGGCGCACGGGTGCCAACTGCAGGTGCCGATGAGGTGCCGCGAGGACCAAAGCCGTGGCCTCTTCGCATCTAGTCAGAAAACACGAGATTCTGCATCTCAAAAAAAAGGTCTCTGTAGATTCACATAAAAATAACGTACATGGGTATGTTGAACAAGCTAGCCAACCAATAAGTAACCACATAAACCAAAGCCAACAACGAGTGTGAACATATACATACATACATACCTACCTACCTACCTACCTAGCTACGTACGTACGTACGCACGTACGTACGTGCATTCATCCGAGCAAACAGTCGCAGAGACGGTGCGCCTCCGCATCATCATCCTTGTTACTGTCGACTTTTGTTGGGAACTTTCGCGCATTGGAATCGAGCGATCCCTCACACACAAATGATAATGATGGCGATGATGCTGAGGACAATGACACTGATGTGCTTCTCGCATGCTGGTGGCTGTTGGTAGTGCCACTGCTCTTATGCTGTTCGGGTCTCAGGTACCGCATGACCACATGTTGATGGCTTTAATTTGTTCCTTCGCAGTTTGTATCGACCGTTGTCATTCTATGCGCAGTCTTGGCAGGCTGCGTTGAACGTCAGCCTGGAATGACTTTCATACGGGACTTTTGAGCAAGGGACCGGAGGAGAGTGCAAACGGGGATCATTATTGAGGAGGAATTGGCCTAGCAAAGCTGTACCATACATGCATACATACGTGTGTACATACATACATGCATGCATACATACCTACGTACAAGCTTAAGAAATAGGGAATGAGTGAGTGAGTGGATGGCCTGGGGTGCACTCCGGCCGAACAGAAACGTTCCCTCCCGCCATCTCTTCCCCCCTCCTTTCGTCATCGGGAAGATCCGGCAACAGTTCGACGCTCCGAGCCCCTCAATCCAAGCAGGGAAAAGTGCACCCGAACCTCCATGGGCCTGCCCCCCCAAGCTGCGAGGCTTGGGTTGGATTTGGGCACTTGGCAAGACAGCCCACTTCGCAGGAACAGAAGCTCTTCCCCCTGTGATCCCTCACACGGGTACTAAGCTGGGGGCACTGGCCCGGAGAAAAGGCTTGGGGTGCGGGGTGGCTCAGCTGATCCCCTCTTGGCTCGCAAACTCAAGCAGTATTCTTCTGGCGTGTGGGGCAGTACCTGTAACTGAAGGCACCACCCTCGACCAGAAGGGGTTAAATAGGGAATGAACACACGCACACACACACACACACATGCGCACATACATACATACATACATACATACATACACCTACCTACCTACCTACCTACCTACCTACCTACCTACCTACCTACCTACGGACTACATACAGTTACATACATGCATACCCAAGTGCATAAGTGCGTGCGTACTTACTCCATCCATCCATCCATCCATCCATCCATCCTGGACACAGACACATACGCATAAGCATATGCATACACATCCATCCCATCTACCCATCCTCCCATCCGCCCATCCGCCCATCCACCCATCCGCCCATCCACCCATCCACCCACCCACCCACCCACCCAACCACCCACCCATCAATCCATGCATTTTAGCACTCGCGCTCGGCAATGTCAGTCCATGCATGCATGTCCGTACACAAACACACAGACGACGGACGGAGGGACGGACAGACAGGACAGACAGACAGACAGACAGACATGCAGACAAACAAACAGCCAGGCGGCAGGCAGGCAGGCAGAAACACAAACCAACAGACCAAAAACATCAAAAACATCTACACATACGTCATTCGCGCAGCCACACCATGTACAGTAGGTGCTGGTAGTACTCATTCATGCGAGGGCACAAGCTCACCACAGGATTCCAGAAAGTGTGTCATATCATGACCATGATTTAGGCACACTCTCTTGGCCTTGCTGCAACTTTGTACTGGTGTCCACGGAAGCACGTACTTGCTCTTCCTGACCACACGATGTCCGTTGAAGGTTGATCGGCCAAGCTGTGGCCTTGTAGGCAACTTTGTGCTCAGTCATGAACGAAAGCGGCATCGAGCGGTGGTTCCTCGCAGCCACATTGCACCGTGCTTTTAAGTTCATCAATGAGATTAGTAGCGGCCGAAGCTTCCCTGGGACTTGCACTACCAGTACAGGGTAATCAAGCTTAGAGCGGCTTATCCTGGGAGGCACTGGCTTTGTGTTCTGCTGTCGAAGTTGCTCTACTCCCTGCAGTCCCAATTCTAGATTGCGGAGTTTGCCTGTGACATAAAACAAGGGCTTCCACTGCAGTCGTTGCTCTGCCCTGGTGGAGTGAGTGCACGGATTTGCCCTGCCGCCCGACAGCAATTCCAGCTCTGCCAGCTGCTCTGGCTAGCCGGCTTGCCATTACGACTCTGGCTTACTTTCAACAGGCAGTGACAGTGAACCATGCTGCAGGACAACTTCGATTCCGTGGCATGCCGGCTGGTTCATGTGGGGATCCGGCGCCACTGCGAACGCCAGCAGCTCGCAGACTACCTGAATCGCCTGCAAGAGCGACGAAGTCTGCCTACGAAAATGCAAGGAAATCTGGTTAGCTATGAAATGCTCAAGGAAGTCGCAAGACCCTGTGTCATGAACAAGAGTATACCGAACCTGAGGCCAGCGCATAAGCCTCGGACTGGCTGAGGAGCCGAAGGCGCGGGTTGTTCTCCTCGGCAGGGAAGTGTGACGTGATGGAGCCCCCAACCCGGTAACTTCTCTCGGACTCCAACAAAGGATGAAGCACAGTGACTAGGGGCTGCGCAGCCGGAGTTTGGATCAGGGGACATGCCTGCCAAAATCGACAAGTATCTTGTACTAAAAAACTAGTATTAATAGGATCCAGCACAGCTTAGCCCAGCTGCTCTGAAGCGGCTTGAAGCGAGACTCTGAGATTCACAGGCCCCTTCAGCATTTTCAACTCTCCGACAACAGGTCACGAAAGGTTCTCTCTCTCCTTCTCGCTTCCTCTCGCTCTCTCCCTCCCTCTGTCTCGCTTGCTTGCGGGGCGTTTGGGTGGGGGGGCGCAAAGACCCCTCACCCTCTGCTTTCGCGCTACGCCTGTGTTCGTGTCCGGAGTCGGCGTGAAACACGCTAGCGGGTTCGGTACCGTTTGTGTCCCCGTTGTTGACCCCGAACTCCTCATGACCCAGCAGTCCTGCCTGGGACACCTCATTGGTACCGAACCCCACTTTAGACTGCACCGCGGTTCCCGGGCGTTGCCGGGTCTGGTTGTTTGGTGCTGGTTGCTACAATAGCATCCGGGCCCTGACCAAGAAAAGGTAGAAGCAACACATTCGAAATTCTTTCTCTCTCTCTCTCTCTATCTCCCTCCCGGGCATGGGGGTCGGTCAGGACCTCCGGGCATTGAGCCCACCCGCAAGTATCGAAATTCTCTCTCTCTCTCTCTCTCTGTCTCTCTCTCTTTCTCTTTGCTGTCTTTGTCTCCGTCTGATGGCCCTTCCTGCAGCATCATTCAGCTCAGACACAAACATGCCGGCCATGCCAGGCGTTGAAGAATCTTCAAGGCGTAGATGCTATCTCGGCCGTACAACTTGAACAACTTTCAAGGGGCGCAGCTGCAAACAGCTGCCCGACGATTTCACAACCGCAGCGACTTGGGCTTGACCTAGTGCTGGTGTAGAGCTGTGAAGTGGGCCGTCGTTCGTAGCTTGATTCATGCTCTTAACAGGATGATGCGGCCGTAACTCTTCGAACATCTAATGTCCAGAATGCTACTTGCAGATAATGGTCGGTAGTCTTCGAAAGGAAAAGCATCATCAGAAGCAATGCCTCCGCCACTTGTTCTGCACCCCGGCACCCTTCTTCATCCGCAAAGGCGCTGCAAATCAATAGCCTGCGTTTCCTGAGTGTGTCGCCCAATTGCTTTTGATTGACCTGTCAGAAGCAGGCTGAAGGGGAACGCTTTCTTGTCGTGGCAGGGAGTGGTCGCAGGTGTGGGAGGGTCCGTCACAGGAAACCCTCAAGTCTACAGGATCAACATATCCAAACATGCCGATTCATTCTCGTAGCACTCCAAACCTTTGAACGTCTTCAGTGAAAGCTTAAGGAGACTTATGAGGATTCTTAGCTTGTCTGACGCAGTAGTCTCATTGCCTCAATTCGAGCAGAAGCTTCACACACTTGCAGTGGCCTTCCCGTTCCAACTCATCACCTGCAGCGCAACGTGTTCCAAAGTGCACAGTTTTTTGAGAGCGACAAGTGTGGCAAAGATAGGTCAATCCGAAACCGATCCTGGTGTAGCTACGATATATTTATTTGGCGGGCTTTGCTCGCTCGTTTTTTTCTGAAATCGGCTCGGGGTGACCAGTGAAACTACAGAGATACCTGCACTCACATGATGACCTAGTTTCTCGCTCTTTCTCTGTCTCTCTCTCTCTCTCTCTCCCTCTCTCCCTGCCTCGCTCTCTCTGCGTACTCATCTAGGAACCTTTAACCTCCCCACCATCATCAAAGTACCGCCGATTTCTTCTCAAAGCTCTGCACCTAATCACTGAAGCTACTGAGCTCCCGACAAGCTGAAGCACATCAGCCACTTGACTCTGGACCTGAGGGGAAGGCAAAGGCTCGTAAGACTACAATATACTACAAGTACCATCATCTTCTACTGCATGCCCCGCGCTGTCCTTCAAGTAACGTGCTTTGTAAAGGCGACTGCATAGGTTAGGACCTAACGGTTAGGACTACTGACTTTGCTATGGCTGTGGCTTTCAGTCGACTTGGACATCAGCAGCATCTCGAAAGAAGATGCGAACGGTTTGGCTTAACCAGGCCTCGCTTCTTCCTGATCAAATGCAGAGCAGACGCTTTCGGCTTTAGGTAGGTATCTGCAAAAGTATAGGCTCCGCCGAAGGACAACTGGAAGGAGCTTGAACTCGAAGGCCGATTCGCGGAACTCTTACCCCGAATTTTGAGAGAAACCTTCTATGAGGTCCAGGCGCCGTGGTCCGGATCCCGAAACCTCGTGGGCTCAGTGACAACAGCATCACACTGCCGTCGCTGGCAGGGTCGCCGCGTGGGATTGTGTCTCAGTAGTTCTTTCCTACCGTGTGTCGACGCTGCACCGTCAAGGCGAGGGTACCTTGAGTTCTGAGCTGCCCAGCATGGGCCCCGAGCCTCAAGCCCCGACGACTTTCGAACTCATGTCCCTTCGGCAAGATGCTTCTCCTCGTACCCTTACCATAGTCGTCATCCTGTCACAAAGGGTGGGAACAACTACGGTTTCGACGCTGATGATGGTGATGAGGACTGTCATCATCAGGAACAGCTTCTTCTTCTTCATGGGCGCAATCATCCAAACCAATGTCATTGTCATGATCATCATCGGCGTCATCACCTCCACCTGCATACCGGCATAGCCAAGGCTGGCGGAGCCTGCAAGGGATGCAGACGAAGCAGGCGCACTCAGACTCAGACCCTCAGAGCAATCACTAGCAAGCAACGCAGGCGCGCGTTTCCATGAGTCTTCCCCCCTGGCGGCCAAGGTGCAACATGCGAATCAGGATGTCGAGGAGCTCCTCCCTGGCCACATCGAGTCCGCTGTCACGCAGTCTCTCCAGAATAGCGAGCAGTTCGGAAAAAAGACACTGTTTCAGAAGCCAACATCCACATCTAAGACTGATACCGGGGACATAGAACAATGCTTGTCCAAGGCGTTGATTCAGCACAAAGCGCTGGCATGCGGATGTCGGGCAGCCCAAGGCCCCCCAGCCCAAGACATCAGCATGGCATGTCACTGTGCACGGTCTATGATTATCAACACTCGTACATCTACAGACATCTCCAGGAAACTCTTGTGAAAGCTTGCCTGAAGAAACGCTCCTGTCCAGCAACCGTCGCGAATTCGCGAAGACCCGCGCGCTGCCAGAAACCGGCAGAAATTGTGCTAGTTTTCTGCGAAAATCGCATGTTACTCCGTCAGAATCGTCAGCTGCGAGGTAGCAAAAGCCAGGTCGGCCCTGGATCAGGCCCAAGGGCTTGCCGATGCATGAACATCTTCCTCATGGCTGATGGGGTGCTCTGTGCTCCGGTGCCCAAATACAGTTTGCTGGTGGGGGGTGGGGACACGGATGGAAGCAAAGCGAACAGAAAGACCACGAGCAACCTCAACTCCTCCAGAAGTCCGAGGCCCGCACAAGTCGTCTTGAGAGACAAGGGCGCTTTGTACCAGAATCTGGCAGTTCGAATTGAGAATGCTGCGCCGCCGGAGGCCGCATTCCACAGACTGCTGTCAATGCCTACCACCGCCGCGTGATGCACCGGTTGCTCACATGCTGACGAATCAGCCGCTCGGAAAGAACGCCTACACCACAAACAACCAATACATAGAGCACCAGGGGATCTGAACTCTCAGGCGCCGGCCTCCATGGCCATGTGGTGTGGTAGAGGCGCCTGAAGATTTGCAACTTACACAGCGGAGACTCTCGGGATCGACGCATCACAGAACTGAACATCGGTTCAGGACCCTAGTGACCACGTGGTTCTAGTGCATGATGGTGCCGTGCTTGTCGCTTTGACTTTACCGGGAAATCTCGCGAGGTTAGCTATGCCACTGCCGAGCAAACCTCCGGCATCCCAAGGGCCCCTACCCATACGAATCCTTCCAAAGCACTGGAGAGTTGGACTATGTAGGCATTCTTGGGCATTTCGTGCCTCGGAAGCGCTGGAAGCGTTCTCCTGAACGCGATGTTGAAGACTCATCATCAATGTGGGGGTGTCAGCTGCTGTTGGTCAGGGCCAGGTGGAAGGTTCTCGCACTGGCAGATCCAGGTCTACGGAGGCCCGGTGAATTCTGTCTGATGTGAAGGGGTATCAAGTGATCCGACCATTTCATCGCAGATTGTTTTCGCGGCCAAAAAACCCAGCAGTGTCCGTCTTCTGAGGTGAGGCCCTCAACCCTGGACTTTAGTACTGGCGTTGTCCCTCCCGCCTCCGGAGACAAGAAAGGGATCAGCACCTCGAACATGCCTTGCCTTATTGCACCAGCGAGGTCGGAGCTTGGACCCCACAACGCAGGCTACAGCAAAAGCAAAGCTCTAGCCTGTCTGAGTTCGGCAGCTTTGCTAAGGCGTGCACGACAGCATCCTCTTGTAGAGCTTCTGCCGCTGAACTGAACAACGGGGTTGAGCATATGCCCGATCTAGTGCCGTCACAAAAGTAGCCCCGTCTTGCAGTTTCATAATCCCCGACTCAAGCCCCTTCCCGACAGCGGTGGGCCGTCTTCACATAACATGCAACATGACACACGCCTGGCTGCATCGATTTGGCCAACCGGCAGGCATCCTCCAAAGCCACGTCCGTTGCGTGTATGCCATGTATGCGGTGTGCGAAGTGACGCCACATGGGGGAACTCAGGAGCAGCTGCTTCACCGGGGTGTTACCTGCAGGTCTGTGCTTGGGATTTTAGCTTTGCTGCACGTGCCCGCCTGCAGGAAGAGCAAACTTTGCACTTCCTGGCCGGCACAAGGCGCGTCGTTGTGGCTTCCGACACTGCTGATATAGCGGTGAAGAGCCACTCTGAGGAGTCTGATTCAGCCTTTGTGCCTAGCAGCACGAAGCCTCGAACCACCCAAATTCTGACAAACTAGAGATAGGCGGCCCGGACCTCCTGATGTCATGTGAATTGGTCGCTGGACTTCGCGATGGACGGCTTGCAATGCAATGCGGTTGCCACATGCTCAGATCGCTCGACTCAGCTGAGGTTTCGGGCTGCCCCTGATCCCACTGAAACTGCGATTGAACCCGAGCTCTGCACTGGATTTCACGAAGGGTGCACCCGCCCAAGCCGACAAAAGAACGCTTCACAAACATTCTAATGTCTGTGTACCGGGTTCGGTATACTTTCTGAAGTTTAGGAGATTCATCCTTGCAAGCTGCATCCGGCAACCGGCTAATCTCGCCGTAAAGCCTAAACCCTGAACATCCCGAATAAAGCCCAAACTGCGCGAGCCTTCTGCCTCAGCCCATCGAAGAGCTGCTTCATCAGCGGCTCACTCCTAGAAGGACTCCACGAGGTACTCCTAGTAAAGAGGACCCTTACCCTACTGTTCGGGCAGCGCCCAAACAAGGTTGGGAGTCGACACCGTCCATGTAGTCTTCAAGTCAAATCAAGGGAGTTGGTAGCAAAGCTGCATGTGAGATCCGCGCCCTTCCAAGTGATGCAGCAGAACGGTGTTGTTGGAGATCACCTCATCTTGTGACGCAGAACTGGTCTGGTGTCGCTGAACCACGGGAGCTGCAGCTAGCGGTGATTGTCTCCTTCTCCGATCCTCCACTGGCCGTACAAGGAGTTTCGCCAGCTCTTTTGTTGAAGCTGAGTTGACTTTCTGACCTGCCCCGGCTCAAGCAGTCCGCAGCTTAGCTCCAGACCAGGTTAGACCTGAGAACGCGGCAGCCTATGCCAGGTCATGCAATGTGCACATGCGTGCTTTTGCGTTTGGGGGGAAGCGCAGATCGGTATCTCGCAAAAGAAAGAAGTTGTGGGGAGGTGCATAGCCGGGACATGCCGAAAGAAGGCAGAAGCCCCGGAATGCTGAAAGGACCTGCAACGGAGACCCCAAAGTTCTGCGGCTGTACCTATTGTATCTGCCCACAGGGACGACATGCTGCAAAATAGACACCAACCAACAAAGTTCATGCCAGAATGCAGTTAGATGAGGGGTTTAAAGTTTAAACTGTATCAAACTTGGACTTGGACTCGATACGTATGCGTTTGTTTTAGAGATTGTCAGGTCGCGGGCTGGAAAAGATCTGTGGCATTCTGTGTGGCACATCTCCCACTCCTTGAGGCATTGCGCCGTGCACGTCTGAGCTGAGGGCAACGAAGCAAATGCTGCGTCATCCAAAACGCGTGGTAACCTGGGCAGCAAGGATCGAAGCGCTGGTGTGAACTTGATGCGTGTTCTTGGCACATCCCGAATTTGCTGTGGCCTGGGTGCGTTCGTTTCGGTCCTTGTGATGTGGGAATGATTTCAACAAATAGGATGCTATGTGAACTCCTCAGGGCCCGCACCGAGTTGCCAGTCGGATCGCCACTCATTGTGCTTGTGTACCAGTATAACATACAACAACAAGAAAGGCTTTTGTATGTTTACGTGATTTTACGTGTATATACCTATAATATCAGTATACATACAGGTAGAGCCGCAACATATACAACATGTGGTACATGCGCTTCTCACTCAGCATTTTGCTTCATCCTAAAACCGGGTATTGTCCAGGAGGGAATTTCAGAAAGGGGGCGCCACATGTTAACAACCCCCGATAAGGCAAGGTGCCTCTTTAGTTCAACAGCGAAAGAAGTCTACATCCCGAATACGAATAGGCTTTCGTGACACTTGGGGGCGGGGGAGGTACTTTAAGACACAGGGTACTTGCTTTGAGTATCCTGGTATTTCGGGTTCTGCATGTCTACATTAGAGTCTATATACATTAGTGTCTTGTGCTTTCTGGCGCTACGAACTATAACATCCTCAAAAAACACACGCGCCATGGAAGGTCGGAGGAACCTGGTCTTCGACTAAAGCAAAATAGAAGCCCGAGGCCGGCGCACAGCATCTTTCAGGTATTGCCTCTTGGGCATCAGGCTTTCGCTGAATAGAGTTCTGCTATGTTCTGCTGGGGGCCTGATCTCAACTCCCTAAGCCTTAAACGGCGCTAAACCCAAGGTCAGGATCTGTTGGCAAGTCTTGCAGCAGCTGGCTGAAGAATCGGCGATGCTTACTGGGACCATCTGGGACCCCTGGCACCCGGTAGTTCAAGTGGATCAGCTCAAGCCTCGGCTCGCTCTGCATCTGCAGTGATCGGGAAGGGCTGCGTATTTCCCGGGCCCGTTTGGGGGTTCAGATTGGGGACCCGCGTACGCCACTCTGCGCCCCCGACCCCATCCCGAAACCGCCAATTGCCAATCTGAACCCGCCCGAAACCGCAAATTGAACGGGGAAACCCGAAACCACTAATTGAACCCCGTACCCCTCAATCTGAGCTAATTGAACCCTCGTACCCCAATCTGAACCCC
>CAJNJA010005245.1:0-13039 GCA_905231915.1 Symbiodinium necroappetens
ACCGGGGGGGGACACCCTACTACTACTACTACTACTACTACCACTACTACTACTTCTTCTACTACTACTACTACTACTACGACTACTACGACTACGACGACTACGACTACTACTACGGGGACCTCCTCGTGCGTGTGTGTGTGTGTGTGTGATAAAATCAATATATATATATATACACATGTAAATACACAGGTAAACATGTGTATATACATATATGTATATACATATATGTATATACATATATGTATATACATATATATATATATGTGTGTGTGTATGCAAATATACATGCAAATACAGATATATGAATATATGTTTATATTAGCTAATCAGTTGATTAGTTCATGTCTTTATCGTAGATGCGTGTGTATATGTATATGTTTATATTTATATATGTACAATGTACATGCGTACAGACTGTGGCCAATTTTTAAACAAAGCGTGTAGGGTTACAGAGGACGAGATGGCAGCACGTAGTGGCACGATTCTTAGAGCCGACTGTACTTGTATGTGGCACTACGGGTTCGAGTGCTGGAGGTATGGGTCTGCTGTGTGGTTGTTGAGCTTGCTGCCGTAATTTGCTGCGGATTTGGGTTTGGGGTCTGGTGTGGCTTCAGCCCTTCGGTCGTCGTAGCGTGTTGGTCAGGGTGCATCTGCCAGTAGGGTGCAAATTTGCAGGGTAGCGGTAGCTTCTGTTCGGGGTGAGGGCAGTCGTGCCACATGGAGGTCTATCTCGCAGCTGCCGACCGCTGGGGCAACGCATGTGGCTTGCTGCTGCTGTAGCGAAGCCTCACTTGGTCATCTTAGACTCTCCATTGGTCCATCTGATTACTTGTTTGAAGTGCTTCATGATGATTCTCTCTGAGAATGCAAAATCTGGTCTTTTCTGGGGGTCACCGCGGCACCATGAACTCCTTCGGGGTCTGAGTTTAGGTCAGAACGGTTCGTGCAATCGTTTACAACTTCATGTCCCATACGCGAAAGAGCAAGCCTGCGCAGAATAAGCCTAGCTTGAGAAGTTTCGCGAGTCGAAATGCCAAATGCCCTGCAAAGCTTCGGATACCAGCATGTCTTTGCGGGGCGCTCGTTTTCGGCTGCGGGCTTTTCTTCCGCGCTTCCGTTTCTGGTACCTGAGGACAAGACTTCGTCAACGGATTGCCTCGGGGATCTCGACAATTCGGAACAGCTTGCGCCCACAGCTGGTGAACAGGCTCCTTCATCAACTCCAACTACCAGGGCTTTGGGACTTGCATCGTGCCAGCTCCTCGCCGGTTCTATTGGATTCGGGCTGGTCTTTAGAGTCTGGCGGAGAGAGCTTCCGGTTTGCGAAGGACCGATTGAACCTTAGTGTCCAAGTCTTCGGGCGTTATGCTAGGAGTTGTTTGCTCGACGTCGCCCTTCGGAGCTCGGTGCTTCGAGGCCACTCTGATTTTGCTTTCGTCCCAGCGATCCACAGCAGAGAGAGCTTGCAGCCTCAGCTCGAACAACCGGGGCCAAAACAAACCGAGGTTTTCCTGGCTCCTCTCTTCTAAGCCTAAGCCGACAGCTTATCTTCTTATGACCCCTATGGGAAATCTAGGACCCTAAGCAGTAGCCGCAGACAGAAGGGCTGTGAGAGTGAAGACCCTTGAGGAGAAAACAGACGAAAGAGAGTCCTGCGAGGAAGGCTGCGGCTTCACCCTGCAGAATCGCGTCTTGACCTCGTAAAGACAAGTGGCAACCAGACAGCTCTAGAGACTCCATTTCTAGATTCTAGAGTTGCATCAATAACAAAGGTTTTTGTTGTATGGTGTTGGTGTTGTGGTAGAAGTCATTCCTGCGATGATGGGCTTAGGTTGCAGCAAGTCTGGGCTTTTTCATGGCAGACTTTCTGGGATTGAAGAATTCGGCTTTGCTTCATGTTGCAACATTTCGGGAAGCTTTGCCTGGGGGTCCGGCCTGGCGACCAAGGACTTCCCAAACTCGGAATGTTTCGCTGTTCTCCCCAAACTCGGAAACCCGGAAACCGCAAAGCGCTAAGCTCCCAGCCGGTAGCCCAGGTGGGCAGAATTTCATCGTGCGGGAGGGCCATCCGAACTGTGTTGGGCCGCGAGCCTTGCGCAGCAAGTGCATTGTAGAATCGTAAAGGTGCAGGCATGTCCTTCTGTAGCTTATTGCTCGGTTCGCTTGTTTGTTGAACGGTGTCTGCTGTGCGATGGATGGGATCCTCGGATGCCGTGGATATGAAGGTGCAAATACACCGCGTATCCTGAACCAACGGCCTCGACATGTCGAGAAGGCCATGTCGGCCATGTGAGACCAGCAGAGTTTTTTGAGAAATGTTGGCATCAATCCCGCGCAACATAGTCACGTTTGAAGTCGGCGGCGCCGTGTTCAACTCTGAACTTATGAAGCCTTGTAGCTTGCTAAGCTGGGAACGCTGGAAGCCACTCACCTGTTTTCATCTTTCTCTCCACATGCAGAGGAGGGATGTTGATGGCAATGCGCGTGCGCATGCCTCTTTTTGTGTTTTGGAGACTGGCGCCGATGCTGATGTTGCCTGTCGTGGTGGCAGAGCCACTGCCGGCGCCGGCAGCGGTTGAAGCTGACAACGAGGCGATGGTTGTTTCTGTCTCATTGCAGTACTTTGGCGATGTCCAGGAAAGTTTTGCTACCACACCATCATCCCGGGCTTAGTCACCTGGGAGTCCTCCGGCCAGCTGTTTGGCACGCTGGGCGTCATGGGAGGCCAGAGTTTCAAAAGTGTGTTGGGTTTGGAGGCTTCGAGGTTTGGAGCGAGTCTTGACATGGGGGCTTTCTCATGACATTTAGAGACAATGGCCCATGCATGCAAGTTGTGGAAGTGGTATGTCAACCGTCAGTGTTCCTGTGCTTGGGCGGGCTTGCTGGTAGAGGACCTCGTTTGAAGGTCTTCAGCTTCGTGACTGAATAGAATTGAGCTGTTATTTCTAAGTTCGATTCTTACATGTAAACCCCAAGGGTCCAGAGGACCCAATAATAATGACCCTTGGGGTAAAGAGCCTAAGAATGCCATTCCGTTCAATGCACCTGCACCTTGCCACGGAGGCTTCATGCAGCCCCAGGGCCACCTTCAGGCGACTCCGGGAAATACGTTTCTTCGGGGTTCGAAGTTTCGGGGTGCGCAGGGTTTGGGAATCGTTTACGTTTCTTCAATCTCTCAGGTCAAAAACGCTTGGTTTGGGGCTTTACATTGCGAAGGGTTTGTGTGGCTTTGGGGAGGTATAACGGTGGAGGGCATTAGTTAGAAGAACGGCCAAGGTGTTTGGGAAGCCAGGTCAGCATGTGTAACCGGTCCTGCACAAAGATCTTGGAATATTATTGCACCACTTATACGTCTAAGAAGTGCGGGACTTCGGGACTTTCCGCTTGTCTGTTTCATTGATGCGAGTTTTGTGGGTTTTGTGTGTGGCAAGCTGGAACATACTTTCAACTTTCGGGCATGGGCTAACGGTTCCATGCAAAACGTTGGTCTCAACGCGTGGCCCTCAATCACAAGTCTATTGGTCACTGGTTCTCGTTTTACCACCTAGCTATTATCACTGTTGCCATGACACCTTAAGCCTAAACACTAAACCCGAACAGCCCAAGGCTGAAGGCCCGGAGTCCATGTTCGGATTCTGTTGTGCGGATACATTCTTCAACACGCAGAGCTGGGAGAATCCAATAAAGTCCGACCCTAGGCCCCTGAACCCAGCGCCTAAGAACTGAGGCCTGGGTCTAGTCTCCACGATGACTAGCAGGTTTTGAAGGGTTTAGGGGCTCGTTTGTCTTGAGAAGCACGTTGATTTTGCTGCCTGGTTTTTGTAGTTCAAGCGGTCAGCGGGGAATTTGTCGCATGGAGTTTAGCTGCGGACCTGTTTGGTTGGGCTCCGACTCACAGCCATGCCACGACCTGACTGCAACCAAATGGCTGCCACTATGCGTCACATTGTTTGCGATGCTGTATTTGGCTATCAGCTCACACACAAGGTCGAGATCAATCGTTGTGATTAATGCCAGACTGCGATTTGCGGCTATTCTGCTAATTCCTGCTAATCTCACCGGGCATCTAATCCCCACAGAAAGCAACAACAAACCCTTTTGCCATGCTAAGAGGCTCTCCAGACTTTCAGGGATGCTTTATAAATCATCAACTTCGGCCATGGCGGGTTGGAAAAGCCTTGGGGCTGAGGTTGTAATCCGACTGTCCGAGACTGTGAATTGGAGTTTGCTAACGGTTTCAGGATCCTCAGCTCCTCACCCCTGGAATCCACTTCACTTCTCAGTGTTTTGCTGTCGCCTCTACTTCTTGCCTCGATTGTCCGAGTGACCGTGCCACAACTCCTGCTCTCCTGAAGCTGAGAAACGCAGCAGAAACCTTGCGTAGTACCAGTGTGCCCTTTAACCTAAGAGGCTCCCGAGTTGTGAGAGCCGAAACACAAAAAGCCATGAACCCTTGGTCTTAATGTTTTTCGGCCAGGTGCTCGCTGGGATGGTCGACTACGGTTTAGACCCGCAGGCCAGGCTCCAAATGCGTGCGATAAATGCCTCTAGGGCCGTCGCAGAACTGAAGAGCTGAAGCACAGATCCCAAATCCCAGCCGTTTTGCTCAATTGATTTTGGGGCTCAAGGTGCGGAATGGTGCGAGAAGTGGCACCTCAAAACTAGGGTCTGGGTTTCTAGTCTGTGTGACTCCTACGCTGGATGCGTCTACCTGTTGTGGCATGGTAGCTAGGTGCGACAACACCTCCGGAATCCTTCACATGTCGAGACCGTCGTTGCAGTCCTTGCCCGCACGTGTCCGAGCGCGATCTCGGCTCCCCCCTACCTAGATTCCGAGATCCGTCGACGCAAGATCGTAACTTCTAGGGTCTAGATGTCTATGCGTTATAGTCTATATTGGATCTCCCTGGCTGCGCAAGCTCCGCTACTCCATAGAGTCCATAGAGCATCTCGAAGTAGGCTTCGGAGAAACGTCCGCATTTGAACATCCGGCTTCATGGAAAGATTTTGCGGACCTGTATTTCGCATTGTACCTTCTGGTCAAGTGTGGGTGGGGCGAGTGTGCTTCTGATGTTTCTGCTTATGTGCCTGGGTGACGACTCTTGACTGCCGCACGTCTCGCTACATTTTGGTACTTCTGTGATCGTGGGTATTCTTTCTTTCATTCTTTCAGTTTGTCAAAAACTCGTCGTGTACATGTCGCATGCGTGCTCGTAATGCGTTTTTGCGCACACCTATATTATACAAGTACATACTCGTATGCATGTCTGTATGTATGCATGCATGTATGTATATACGTATGTATCACACAGGCACAGACCCTCGCGGTGCGACCCAGCTCTCCAGCTTCCACTGCACTGTGGCGCAAGAACAGCAATAATAATCATAGTAATAAACAATTCATACAATATGTATGTATGTTGTTATTTTTATTTTTTGAATCTCTTCGAAGCCTCAAAGAACTCCGATCGGCGGAATTCTTCCGGCTTCCGGGTTTTGGGATAAAGCCCCCAGCCAGAGGCGGCCTTGGATCAGCCGCGCTTTTGCTTGCAAGGCACCGCGTGCAATCCGAAACCGATGAAGCTCCATAGACCGTAAGAGCATAAGTTAGAGTGCTCAAGCGATTAAAAAAACCCCAGGAAATTCAGAACTATACTGAACCTTTCGAGCCTGAATTGAGGCTGCGAGCAACTCAGACTTCAGGCTTCTTGTTTAACAGTGTGCCTTTATTGCTCGGTTGAACCCGAAAAAATCCTGAATACCTCGAGGCTCCCAGACTCCTTCTTGGAGATTCAACATCCTCCCTTCTGTTCCAATGTTCCCATCTATAAAGACTTGTTTCCGAAGCTCTCCGTTCTAAGGTTTTTGCAAACCGTAGAACCTGTCTATCTCTCTCCGTCTCTCTCTCTCTCTCTCTCTATCATTCTTTGACTTTGTCGCTTGCTACGATGGCTGTGAGCCCCGGGCCCCAGCCCTAAACTCGGAAGATCTTCGACCATACGTGACAGGCGTAGACAGCGCCCGCGGGCCGGAGACGGCCGAGTCTTCGATCCTTCTGTTGGAGGAGGGTGTGCCAAAGGAGACGCAGGTGCCCTCCGCCCTCCTTCGAGGTTAGGGCCTAGGGCATGTCTTTGATAATTTCGAGAGTGTAGGGGCTTTGGGGGTCTACTGAGGGCAGATGAGGGCAGATGCGTGCGGGTGCATGCACTGGGCTGCTTCTGCAGTTGCTGGCATCCAGGACCTAGGCTTTCAGAGGTTGAGGGTCTCGGGTTGATAGGTGTCGGAGCTGTGGGCTTCAAGGTGTTGGGGGCTCAGCCAGCAGGAGTTGCTGGCTTCGCGGTGTCGGTTGAAGCATCCCCTCTGCGCTTTGCAGGCTTACTTCTTCGCTGTACTGCTGTCTAGGAGTCTCTACTGCTGCATAAGATAATGAGGAAACTGTACCCGGGGTACTATCGAACTAATCCCCATGCTCGGCAAGGAGATTCTGCACATTGAGGGCCAACCCTGAGATCTCCGACTCTAGTAACCAAGCCAGCCCGAAGCCCCAAGCCCACACTACGTCCCGAACCCAAAGATCTCGCAATTTCGAAATCGATACGCTGCATGCCGGACCAGGCCTTTCCACATGCAGGCGACAAGCATCATAGACACAACAAGGAACGTGTCTTCATCCTGAAACCCACTTCATGAAGTCCCCCAATCAAAACCCTCCGCCCCGGCACGCCCCCTTCTCCCCCCAGGGGCTAGTTGGCCAGGCCTCTCTACTTATCAGAGCCCTTCCGACTGATGCAGGTTTTGGAGGGTGTCCCTTCTAATATCGTTTACTGTAAAAGGGGTTGCTTCTTTTTGTCGTGTTCTTTTCGAAATCCCTGCAGCTAGGTGGGCGGAGAAAAGCCCATCAGTCCTTGCACCAGACGACATATGATCTTTAAACCCGAGAAAGCCACAAGCTGGCCTTTTCTGCCTCTTTGCCAGGAGGAACTGCAGCGCATGGGGCATCCCTGCCAGTCGGCTCGGGCCTCAGCCACTTCTTGGGTACAATCGCAGGATTTCTGGGCTTCTAAGCTGAGGATGCCACGAATCGGTGGCGGCATGTGGGGTCGTGCAGGTCTTGAGATTAAGTTTCGGGTTGTTGTGCGCCTCTATTGAAGGAAGATTGGAGATCAGTGTCGGCCGATACGAGTCAACCCGAAGCCCATCAGTGGCAAGGTGGCCGGTTGGGACCGTCACGTCTTCGGCCGCGGTCAGGTCATTTGCCACCGCCCCAGCAACGGGCGAACTTTGCAAAACCCCTGTTTGCTGGCCGGCATTAGAATCTTATCTGCGGGGTGTAACAGTGTAAGAGGTTATTCTGGATGGCGGTCTGGGAGTCCGTAGTGCAAGTGACCAGATGCTTACCTGTCCGGAGAGGCGAGCAGCCTGACATTCTGTGGGGTCCCTTTCCAGGCCTGATGTGAAATTCAACGAAAACTTACAAATTTGAGCCTCAACTTCTTCGCGCAAATTCCGACAGACGCAGTTCTGCAAAAAGCAATAATACTTGAAGATTTCGAGCCGATACCTCCCGAGCCTGTATGAGGAATCTTCAATTCTCAGATGGTGCATGCCCTGCAATGCTCCGCAAATACGCTGAACCTTCAGCTGGAAATTCAGGAACCTGTAGCAGCACTGCAGGTACTGATGACACAATGTCTTCCGTCTTACAGCTGAAAGAACTGCAACAGAGGCCTTCAGACTCTGGAACGAACCTCTGATCTTGTCTTGCTTCGGCGGCAGTTTCGGCAAGTGAAGTTGACAAGGCCGCGACCCGACTACCGGCGTTTTGGCTGGCGGCACGGACCACCGTTTTGTATATACCCTGTGTGTCCTTGCGGCCTAGTCCTTGAGGTGGCAGAAGCCTGATGTTGTCCAGGGCTGAAGGTTTTAGAGGGCGTGGACTCGCGCTGAAAAGCTTTTTGGATTCGGTGAGGTTGGTGGCCCCCCCACAAAAAAGGGCTTCATGCCTTACTCTTTAGAAGTACGTGAAGCAACTCCTCTTGGGGTGTCAGCAAGGGGACGCGTTGCCGTAACTTGCCTGGTCTTTCTGGAGTGCTTGTTGCTGTATCCTTCGGCCTCTACTTAAACCAAACCAACAACGTGGTGTGTATGTTCTCGGGTAGATGGGCCTGTCTGGTGTGGCCCCAGGGAATCCGGTCCTACCCCGTGTTTCGAGCAGTCTTTGGATCATGTCGCTGTCTTCGGGATTTTGCCTTGGATCGTCGAGTCCGGGTCTGTGGGCCAGCATTTTTGCACTGCATACGTGTTGACATCCTAAAGTTCTACGTATGGATGCTCAGCACCCAAAAGTCCCTAATGCTGCAAACCACCGACAACATTCAGTGCGAAGCACAAGCTATACAAAGAGGCCGCCGCAGATAGCTCTCTCTCTCTCACTCTCTCACTCTCTCTCTCTCTCTCTCCCTCTCCCTCCCTCCCTCCCTCCCTCCCTCCCCGTTTTTCTCTCCTTCTGCACAAGATATCGTCACACTTTCTGGCGGCAAGTGATGGAATCCTGCATGATAAGCTGCTGACCAGAATGGCGAATAGAACACAGAAGATCAGCAGCCACAGTCGCAGTACTGATAGAGCAGCGTACAGCGTATGGTGTTCCTGTCCATGATGATAGTTGGTGGCAGCACAACATGTCAAAAGCTTTCACCGTCATAGACGAATGCAGCGTCGTCGCAACCGTCGGGGCCGGTCAGGAGCCCCGTGCCGATGGCGCTGTCCTGGCCTGGTAGGCCCCGCTAGGCGCTGCTAAAGAGGAGTTTCTGAAAGTTATTATGTGTGTGGCATGTGTTCCGGGGATGTGGATCGAGTAGGCTTGTTGGCGTGGCACAAGGTTTTCTCCTCCAGAAGGGTTGGATTGCAGTTGTTTAGGCCTTGGAAGAGTGCAAGCGCTTGCTGTCAAGGATTCGTGGGCACTCGTTTGTGTCTGAGCTTGGCTGTGGGCTGCAGCAGAACTCTCCGAGCCGTTGGCCGTAACCACTTTGACAGTTAGGCATGAGGTTGGATCCTGAAAAGGGCAGGAGCGTATGATGGCTCTTTCGGGTGGGTGGGGGTGATACGACGTCAGACTGCATCCCGACTCCCAAGCCCCTGATAGGGAGAGCTTTGTGCCCAGGATCAGGCTTTGTAGTACGGACGAGAACGGTTCATGACTACACGTTTGCTTAGACAGCACAGAAGGACGAACAGGGATCTTCGACTACAACTTTGGCTTGTAAACCTGTGAACATTGCCAGTGGATAATCTCCAAGTGATCTAAAAAATTAAGCCTTCAGTAAGAACACCTAGGACTCTACAGACCTTCGGGCGTAGCGGTGTAGCACCTCATCGGGTAGTGTCCAGGGTGAATCGCGTACCTGAGCCTGCATCCGCCCGGGACCCTCACCCGAGTGACTGCTTCGGCGGCTGATGAGCAAGTTTGGCAGTTGACCGGGACAAACATGGAGTAGGTTTGGAAGGAAGGTAATGCAAGTGAGTGTTTTACCAGGAATGCAAAAGCTCAGATTGAAAGTTGCGAACCCTAATTTTTGTAGTGTAAAATGTGTCAACGTTGTATCTATGTGTCGTCTACAACAAGCGCATGCATTTGCAGAGAGAGGGTGAGGGAGAGAGATCGTTTAGGTTGGTCTGCTGTAACATTGGAAACTTGAAGTTCAATTCGTTGATTAGGCCGCAGGAATGCATGTCCTCCATTCACATGGCTGTTGCAGTACACCTGTTTCGCAGGTCGCTGAAGTCTTGCAGCGTCCGTCTTCTCAGCCCCTTCCAAGACGTGAGGCTGCTGATGGTAGGAGGTTGTAGCAGTAATTAGTAGTCGTCGCAGTAGTGGCAGGCAGCATGGCTGCTGTTTCTAGTTTTGCATGCTGCGGTCTCAGAGGTAGTCTGTGCAGTGGTTCTTCTTTTTTCAGGTTTGGGAGGCGTCGGCGACGCAATGACCATGTGCGCATACCCGCTCGTGAAGCATCGATTAAAACAAGCCGGCGCAGAGTTTCCTTAGGGCAACACGCGGGGGGGGGGGGAAGGAGATTTTCATCCAAGGTGTTGGGTTGGACCAGGTCTTGGGTGTATTCAGCCGCGTAGCGAAGACCCCGCTCGAATCATTTGGTCCCGGCTTGCTGTCAGCAAAACAGCAAAAGCAAAGGCAAGCGGAGCAACGGCATCGCGCTTGCTTGGCCTACGACCGTCACTTGCAAGCAGCGGTTTGCATGTTCTCCTGGTTGTCAAATCCGAACCTTTTTTCGGCGCCTGTCACGCAGCCCTGGAGCGGTCTAGCCCCCGAGCCATGCACTTATAACTACTGGCACAGGCTCCTATCTCGAGTCCTGGAACGAAGAAGCCCACAAGCCCTGCATCCTCAAGACACATCTGCAAGTAAGTACAAAGGCCTAAGTTTCCTCGCTGCATGCACAAGTCAAAAAGGACTCGCGGATTCGTTACGGTTCCGGATAGCTTTCAATCTCTTCAGCTTTGGGGCATGCATCGTGCGTGGAAGCAATCCGAGCTGCTGCTTAAAGCCCTGATCTTGCCATACAGAACTTCCGGCCAGCAAACCCGACCACAACTACAGTTGAAGTTTGGGAAGCCTTGAAAGGAAGTTTGTTGCAGTTGCGTGCTCATGGTTCCCAGCCCCTGCAACACTGCAACTTGCGAAATCCTGAACATGCAGGAGCAGTAGCCCCATTGTTCGAGAGCCTGACTACTGAAGCCCTGAGGAGGCAAAAAAAACAGGGCTTCCATCGAAGGCTTTGAGAGCAGCGAGCTTCAAGCTGCAGGTTTTGCATTCCTAAAGCTCGGAATTTGATTAGGGTGTGTTTCCAGCACTCAAGATGCCGACAGCCTTGCCACCAAGGCTGCCATGACAAAGCCGTTTCCGACATGGTGGGGCCGGCAAGGATAATTTTGCATATGTTTTAGTTTACAGCTGGAGGTTTTTGAGAATTCGGGCTTGGGCAATCTTTTGTCGTTGTCTACCTTGAGCGCTAAAACTTGCACAGGCATGGGCTCTAGACTACTTCCTCTTCTCAGCCGAAAGCTTTCTCGGATGCTCTTAGATGTTAGTGCATGCGCACTTGGCATCTTAGAGTGTTTCGGCGATGTTCGACGTTTTGGATCACGCCCGCCAAGCCCCTAACAGGCCTTCATAAGTGTTTCTAACGATCCCCCCTTCAATAGATAGAACTGTGTAGCCATGCCCGGTCGACAGGCTAGCCTGAAGCACGACTTCTGCTTGGAAGGGGGCCAGGAGGCATCTCTGCAACGCAGGGCTTTGGATTTTGCGGGTCAGGACTCTGAGATCTAAGGATGACAGCCTTCCGGGTTGCGGTAGCGGGCCCGGGCGACTCTACACAAGTTTTGGCAGCGGCGGTTGCAGGGAATTGCGCGCTTCGTTGGGACCGAGACCGGGCCGAACCCTGAAGCGGGCTTCAGGATGCTTAGGGCTTAGGGCTTAGGGTTGAAGAGAAGACCACCTCCCCAAAGGCCAACATTGAGAGGCCGGCAGGCGGCAGAGACTCGGACAGCTGGAGTCAGATTCACCTCGCAGACGACGCAAGCCATCCCGGAATGCCTGAGCCAGAACTCTGAATGCTTCAACTCGTCTGCGATGGCAGCCGCCTTCGGTATCTCCTTGGACTTGCCTTGACCGTGATCTCTGGGCAGCTGCCACAAATGCTCTAGTGGCGCGTCTAGTCACTCTCTAGTGGCTTCAATGGGGGATATTTTTGCTTCGCAGGCCGAAGGCTTAAAGCCTTCAGCCATGAACAGCAACAGACCTGCAAACCCAAGCAAGACATACCAAAGCCAGTGATCTACTTAAACCATGGTCCGTTCTGGTTCTGGCTGTAGTTAATAAATTAATAAATTATGTTACTGCTAAGTAAAAAGCTGGAACATGAACAGTGCATTGTTCTCAACACCCCTCACGACGAACTCTATGGCCTAGCCCAGAGCCCCGAATCTTGGGACCCGGAAGATCCAAATGCCGACAGCTGGGGACAGGACATGCTGAAGTCAGAGGCCAAAGCCATCGCACAGGCGCGAGCTGGGAAGCCATTTCGGTAGAGGGAGGCTCATGTAAGCCAAACATGCTTTGTCCTCTTTGGTATCCCTCTGCAGTACCTTCCCAATTCATGAGAAATTGCTGCAACTGTCAGAGTGAAGTACTGGGGGCCGTGACGGATCCCTGCCAAGCAAGATCTAGCGGAAGGCTGCCCCTGTTGGATATGATTCTGGGATTGTTTTTGCATCCTCGGACCCCTATGAACCCCAAGCTCGATGATCCAAGCCTGAACAACGTGTGTGGGAAAGAAACAAAGCACAGGCCCCACGGTAGCAGAGAGAAGTGTTCCTCGATACATGCTTCAGGTTGCAAGTATCCCGCAGCCGAGACTGTCGTCATCGGAGTTTTTTGTATTGTCCCACTGACCCTACTTGGCTGCGGCTGCCGTTGTAGCCGATACAGTGTGTGTGTGTGTTTTTTTCTGTTGAGCTGCGTCTTTACAAGCTTTACAGGTACAAAGCCATAGCTTTGTGGCTATAAGCATTCGCTTCAGAGCTTGTTGGGGAGGGTCGACGGTTGCAAGGGCATCTTACTTGTGGGGCTTTGTCTTGCATGCGCCATCAGCATTTTGTCGTTTCCGAGCGGCTCGCTTGTCAGTTCGCGAACGTCCCGGCACAGGGACTGCTTAAATGTATGTTTTATGAAATTTCGTAGTGAAAGGTCGACTGCATGCTTGATGCGCTCCGGCTCTACAGCTACGACTCACGAGTCGCGGCAGATTTGGGTACGGGAGCAATGAAACATATCATCTGATCATCACAAGCATGTCAGACAACATGAAAGCGAGGCAGCCTGGTTTAGGGTTTGGGTTTTAGACTGTTTTTCGTCTAGGCTTTACTTTAGTGGTCTCGACTTTGTTGTCTTGCAGCCCAGGCATGAGTCCCAGTCTCCTGGTTCAATAAAAGTCTATGTTTTCTGCTTTGGCGTTCT
>CAJNJA010005246.1:6473-17890 GCA_905231915.1 Symbiodinium necroappetens
CCCCCCCCCCCCCCCCAGGCCCTAAACCCTCTCAACCCTCCACGCATGTGCCCCCTTCCCTAAACCCTGAACCCTAAACCCTAAACCCCTATAAGAAATGGCTCAAGCCATTTTGGCTCAAGAATTTCGGCTCTGAAGGACTCTTCTGATTTGCCAGTGGGGCTTGTTTGGATTCGCTTGGGGCCTTTTGGAGTCTTTGCGCTTTGTGTACTTCGCTTACTGCCCTGCTTCTGCCAACCCTCGTCTTCCATGTCCGGGGACAGACTCTTGTCTTCGGCCGACGTTGAGAGAATGAGGGATGAACTTGGGCGTGACCTGAGAGTTGACGAAGCTGCTGCCCGTAGAGCCCGTGCTAAATCCCTTGCCCAAGCCAAAGCCGAACCACCGGCCCACCGGTTGCCACCTGTCGGAACTGCGCGAGCAGACCAGGCAAAGACTTCTGGAGTGGGACGGCATACTGAGGTTTTGGAACATTCGAACCCTTATTCGGAAGCAGCTCGTGTTTCGGAAGGATTGGGAAACTTCAGACCTCTTGGGAATGGGCAGGTAAACGTTCGACGGCCAAGCATTGAAGAAGCTCCTGACGTGAAGAAACCCAAGCTAGAGCCCTCGGACGTTGACATGCAGAGCGCAGGACCCCCTGGTACTGACTCCCAACATATTTCTCCTGGAGAACCTATCCCTAGCACAACAGCTGAAGATTCCCCAGACCTCGACGTTGATATTCCAAGACTTGACCAAGCTGACTCGCCCTGCTTTGCCTCTCAGGCGATCAACATCCCAAGCCAAAATCTACCACATGACCAGAAGCACCCTCAACTTGTAATTGACCTGTCCAAGCAAGATCATTTGTTTTCTGAAACAGGCCTCGACGATGATGAGTTAAGTCATGCATCCCAACAGACCCAGCCACAACTTGCAGCTGGCATTCGGCATCTACTAGACCCAGATGAAAATTTGCAAGTTAATTCAGGGAATTCAGCGAATTTGGGACTGCGTGGAGGAGTAAATTCGGTGCCTGCTGTGCCTCTGCCCTTGCCGGGAGCTAATTCAAGCATGTCTAATTTCGGAATTCATAATCCGCATCCTCCACCACCACCTGCATATCAACAAGCTCCCCAACAGATGCCACCGTGGCTTGCGGATATCCACGAAGGCCTTCAAAGCCTCCACAACAAGGCAGATAAACAGTACCAAGAGATCAGCACATGCCTTCAGACACAAGGAACTCGAATCATTCATCTAGAGTCTGTCAGTGCTGAACACACTACACAACAGCAGAAACATGATGATCAAATTAGACGGCTTGAGTCCAAAATTCAGGAACTTCAGATTGCGGTTCAGGATGGGTCCAGATCTCCTAGGAGAACCACGAGCGTCCCCAGATCCCCAAGGTCCCCTCGCTCACCCAGATTCCTAAATGATCCCAGAGAAGATGAAGAAGAGCTGAACTTTGACATCATCATAGGAGGGTGGTCTGACGCACGTAGGGACGACGTTATTGAAGAAACCAAGAACATACTCCAAGATGCACAGATCCCATCGTGTGATATTGACGAAATCTGGAGTCCCTACAGCCGCACTAGCTTTGTCAAGATCCGACTCCTTTTTGACTTGAAAGACGGCCGAAATCTCTCCATCTCCTCCAAGCGTGCTAAACAGAATCAAGTGCTTGAGAAACTCAAAGCCAAACGATACACAAGCGGAGTTTCCGGCAGCGAAAATCTGAAACTGTGGGCCACGCGGAGCAAGTCGCCAGAGGAGCGTATCAAAATTAGAGCTATTGTGTTGGCCAAAGAATTTTTCTCGAACTTGCCGCACATAGACCCCGCCAAGCCGAAGCCATTCCCCGCAGGGGCCATCGACATAGTATGGACAGGAAAAGTTTTTGCTGACAAATTCCAGGTTTTGGGGAATGTCCACCGTGACGGGGAGCCCCTACCCTACGACTACATCCTGTCAGACTCTAGGGGCAATCATACCGAATGGTACATTAAAGCCCTGTCATTCAGCAATGCCACTGGCAGAAAACAAGAGGAGCTTCAGGATTGCTGGGACCGTTATGGTCCCTCAGGCCGGCCAGAGTGACTCCAGCAGCAAGCTCCACATAAGATGCTCTTCAGCGCGTCTTGGAACGTCCAAGGGAAAAGCATTAAAGATATTGAGAATGCCTGGAGTGAATTAAGTTTTGCAGGTTTTGACTTCTTCGGCTTTCAAGAACTCGGAGGACAAAGTGACCTCTCACAACCTTGGGATACGCTTGAGGCTAATTTGGACGGTGTTTGGTCCCTCTATGCCTCTAATCCCCCCTTAGCTTTTCGTACTGTTGCTGTTGGATTACATCAAAGACACACTCCCTTTGTGGAAAAAGTTACCCCTTTATCCTGTGGCATAGCCGTAACTCTCAAGAAAGACTCTTGTCGTACTTTTATTGTATCTGCCCATCTTCCCCATAAACAACGTGCTGATTGTCTTGAGACTTGGCAGGCTTTTAATTCGGAACTAGAGAATTTGCTGCAACGTCGCAGGATGCACGACACTGTTATCCTTCTTTTGGATACTAATTATGAATTAGGTGCCGTTGAATTCCATTTGCAACCCAACAATGCCGATGAGAGAGGGTTCATTATGTCTAGTATCATTCACCAGTTTGGTTTCGTGCACACCAGACCCACCACCTACACATGGAGTAACACCAGAGGGTCGGAGTCCAAAATTGACTATGTACTGGTTTCTACTCCGTCTATCGAAATCTATTCAGATACTGTACATGTTGACTCTGATTTCCTTCTTGGTTGCGATCACAGAGCTGTCTCCGCTTCGTTCAAACAATATGGCCCCCAAACAAAAAAAAACCAAAGAAACAAGAGGGCCCTAAATAGATGCGGACAGTGGAGAGTAGATGGTGCCCGTGCACTTAAGCTTGCTGAACAGCTGTGCGAGGACCTTGACCTCAAAGGTAAAGACTTACAGGTTGAAGACCTCGAGGCAATGTCGAACCAAGTCAGCTACAGGCCCAAAAGCTATCGCTACCAGGACCCCCCCCATATCAAGGACCTTATTAAGCGGAGGAGGCTTTTGAATGGCCAGGATGCTCGTAACTTGGGGAAGGACATCCTCAGGGCACGTGCCGCCGCCAAGGCTAAATGGCTTACAGAACTGCTGGACCGAGGCTCCCAAGGTGACTACCAAGCTATTGCTTACTTTAAAAAACGCCAGAACGTTGTCACCATGCACAGCAACTACGTAGCCAGAGCTGGTGGAGCTGCCCAAGCAATTTGCGACCTTAAACGTTTTTATCGTTTGAAATATACCCCCCCTGATCCCCCACTTCCTGATTCAGCTGTCAACCTTTACCTCGCGCGCGCCGGCTCCTTTGTCACCCCCCCTCATATTACTGAAAATGAAATTGTTGAAGTTCTTGCTACCTGTAAGCCTGGTAAATCTTGCGGGAACGATGGTATTTCCTACGAATTTCTCAACTTAGTTGCCCACACTGGCCTTTGCCATCATCTCGCTGAGTACTTCAACGCGCTCCTTTTTCAGCTTAAGGAGATTCCCCAGTTTTGGCTTTCTTCGCACCTCACCTTTATCCCCAAAATACCTGTTCCCTCGCTTCCCTCTCATCTTCGTCCTATTGTTCTCTCATCCACCCCCGCCAAACTCTTCACAAAAATTCTTCTCACCAGGCTTCGCTCCTCTTTTCCTGCTACATCTGCTAACCAGCTCGCTTGTATCGCCGGCTCTCAAACTCTTGACGGCTCCGCATGCCTGCAACATGTAATTCACCTCTCACAGGAATACAAGCTTCCTTTAATCGCAATTAAATTAGATATCTCTTCTGCGTTTGACAGCTTGTCCCACGATGCGATCGCCAGTTTTCTCTCTTTGTGTGGAGCTAGGCTTGAAGCCCTTACTCTCCTCAGAATTATTGTTCTTTCCAAAGTAATGCTCAGCATGTCTGGCGAAACGTGGCACCAAAAACTTTTCCGAGGCCTCCTTCAAGGGTCTAGTTATAGCGCCGAAATCTTCGGTAGAACTCTCGACCATTTTCTCGGCTTCATGGTGACTAGATGGGGGATTTCGGAAAATACATGGATTCAAGCACCGGGACGTGACGGGCCTGTTAAGATTTTTAACCTTTTGTACGCCGACGATATTATTTTACTCGCTACTTCGTTTCAACAGGCACATAAGTTACTCGAGGATGTCATAGATATCCTACAGTCTATTGGGCTCTCCCTCGCACTCGAAAAGTGCAAATTTATTGTTTCTCCCGACCTGACACCCCGACCCATTCGTGTCCGCAACGTCTCCATTTCCCCAGTTCGATCTTTTAAGTTTCTAGGTATCCTCATGGGCTTTGATCTTAACTCACAAACAATTCTTTCGGCCCGCCTCACCATGGCTGATAACGCGTTTTGGGGCTACTACAGAATTCTTCGTAGACCCGCTTCCACCCTTCGAAAACGATTACACCTACTTAACACCTTTATTACTTCTAAGTGGCGTTGGATGAGTCCCTGTGTCAGGGACCGTTTCTGCAGTTGTGAAATCCCTCAATGTGATGCATAACACACTTCTTACTTCCCTGGCAGGTCTCTCCATGGACCCTTTTGTAACCTCCGCTATGAACTGGGTTACCAGACGACGGGCTAGCCGCATGTGTGCACAAGTCCTCAACCACCAGCATTGGGCGGGAGTGCACGCGGTCTCTTTCTTTGGCTACTGGGGCCATGCTGCCAGGATCCGCCTATATCGCTTTTCCTCCATATCTGTTGTCCTTAGGATACGAGACACTTTGTGGCTCCAATCAAATTGGAAAAACTGCCGTCGCCGCCTTGGCTACTGGCCAAATGCTTATCGACTCATTCAGCTAGCCTGGGAGGAACACAGGGGTTTTGGCACCCCCCCTTTTTGGGAGGATGGAGCCACAAATAAAATCACTTGGGCGGATTTCACTCAGAACTGGCTGACAAACAAGAACCCTAAACCCACTATTTACTATTCGGACCTTGAAAGAGTGGAACTTCATGGTCGTAGCCTTCTTCAGGTTGGCGAGACTTTCACACTTTTGCCCTTCAGACACGTACCTGTTGAACAGCCTTATTCTTCCTCGTTTACTTTCGTTCCTAGGCCGGAAGCAAATAACAATGAAGTTTGTTTGCAGGTGTGTTCGGACGGGAGTCACAGAAGAGGGGTCGGTGGTATCGCAACTGTTTTCCTGTCACCATACTCTCTTGTTGAAGACGGGGTTGTTGCCCAAGCAAAGATACAAGGTAGCTGCACCTCCACTAAGGCTGAAATAAGAGCCGCAATTCTTGCGTCGCAAATGATTAAAGCTGCATTGCCCTACCTTGATCGTGTGCCCATAGTGTATCTTACTGACTCAGCTTTCGTTCTACAAGTCTTGCAAGAACAATGCCTCTTTAGCTGTCACCCATGACTTGCATCAACTGCTTAGTCTGTGGCACCAGCTTAATACACGTGTCACTGCACAACATGTTAGAGGTCATAAAGGTAATCCGATCAATACCCTTGCTGACTCTGCTGCCCGTGCCGCGCTTGACTTTAACCACCACCGTACCATCTACAGAACTGTTTCGTATAGCAAAGTGTACGTACCTTTTACGTCCCGATCAGTGCCTGCCCAACTTTCATCTTTGGTTGTAAGGGCTCTGTACTTCAGGGAAGGGGGGGGGGCAGGACGTCACCGAAATTGATGCGCAGTACTGTGGCCCGAACTTCCCAAAGGATAGTCGCCTTTCCCTTCGAACATGGAGACGGCTTTTGCTTTCGCTGCTGACGAGGCCCAGGCACCTCAAGGACAGATGGATGCCCCCTCTCTCAGTGCTGCGATCACTTTGGGGTCCCTTATCCTTCAAGGGGATTGGTTCAAGGCAGTGGCAATCGCTGGCTTCTTCATGTTGTGTTTCCTGGGTTTTGCCATTTCACTGAGCATCCGATGCGCAAGTGGAAGAACCTCCCATGAGCTCCTGCAGTTACGTGGCCTTGTTCAAGGAGGTCAGTGCCGCCTACAGCTGTCACTGACTCAACCAGCCTAGAGCCCACCCTGCTGTGCATGGACGCCAAACTACTACAGCTGGGACAAGAAAGCAATCGCCTCCAGCAGATGCTTGCCGATATGCAAGCGCAGCGGGAGGGTGATAAATACCTTGACCAGCTAGTGGAGACGGCGAGCCGAGTTGCGGAAAATACTGCACACAACCTCGAGGCCATCAAGCAGCAAGAGAAGACCCTCAAGCACTGCCTGGCGCTCGCACAGGAGATCCCTGGGATGAACAAGCTCGTACAATCTCTTGGCCTTGATCTCAAGAAAGGCTTCCAAATGCTTGAGACCCTCAGCGACAGCCACCTTGCCCAGCAGAGGGAGTCGCTACAACTCCTGCAAGGAGACCACAAGTCTCAATCCGAGAAACTGGCGAAGCTGGATACTGGGATGGGCGCGGTCAAAGCTGCAGAAAAACAGTTGAGCGTTGACCTGCATGTTGCCAAGGAGGGGCTCAAAGGAAAGATCGAAACCCTCCATAGCGAGCGCAAGCGCTTTGAGGGGTCCACGAACTCCAACTTTCGTGGAATCAACCCAGTGGTCCCACAGTGCAAACACCTGGCGGACCAGTGCAAGGATATGCTGGACTACCTAGTTCGCGCAAACCAGCACAACACCAGTGAACAAGAGACCATGCGCACCGTGATGGAGTCGACTGGGAACTCGGAAGATCGCATTGTGCGTGTGGAGAGCCTGTGCGCTGGACTTATTGACCAGCTCAATGAGGTCAGCGAGCAAGTTCGCGAAGCACAACAGCTTCAACAAGAGCAGCTGGGCACCATTATTGAAAGGACGCCAAAGCTCCCTAAGAGATCGCCTCCACAAGAGCAGTCGACATCAACGACTACGCCACCGGCCTCGTCGTCGACTCTGCACCCCAGTCAGCGCCCATGGCGATGGAGCCCACTCCCACCTTGCGGCTGTCGGAGCACTTGCAGCCTTTGGTCCAAAACCATGGACGCCCGGTCATCATGGTTGGGGACCCAATGGGGCAGCCTCTGAATCAGTTCTCGACGCAAGATCTCCTACGAGCTCTTCTGAACCGGGGCTCCTTCTGAGCTTTGCGTAAAGTAGCATAAATCGCATGCTGATGCAGCCGCCTTGGACTGGTAAGGGTCCGCTTTCTGCTGCATACCATGCCATGGCCAAGCCGTAGTTTTGTATACTCGTGGACTTAATTCAACTGCCTGTATGCTTGCATGTCATGTAGCATAGTCGTACAGTGCCCTAATTTGCGCCACCTAATTCGTTGCAACTCCAATTTGTAATAAATCTTGCATAATTTAAATGCAATTGCGTGTAATTATTTGCACCCTAATTTACTGCCCGTACCCAATTTGCTGCATGCTGTAATTTAGTGCACTTTTAATTCGTAATTAACACTTCATAATGAAGCTGATGTGGTTTGGCTCCAATCTGGCCTCCGGCTCTATTAGATCACGCTGCTGTCTTGCAATAGGAGCCGTCCACAATCAGTGCAACAATTACTCCTGTGCACCATAGTCCACGAACAATCCTGCTCGACAGTTTTGCGACCACAGCAAAATGAGTGTGTGCGCGCACAGTGGGCCAGTTCCTGACAACCTTTAGCTGTAGCGCTGCCCCTCAGTTAATGTCACATCGCTGTAGCCTTTTGCTCTCAGTTCAAAGATAGAAGGGAAGGGATGAAAAGAGGGTGGTGGGAGATTTCAGCTGCTCCGGAGCCCTCACAAGTATGTGCAACTCTTTGTGCAGGCACAGAAAGCCCACCCTGCCCTCACCAAGCCCTACATCGCCTGTCCGTAGGCTTCCTGCATTTGAGCCACCTGAGCAGTCCGATTTTAGCAAGGATGAAGAACTCATGGACCCACAGACCCGCTATTGCCTTGCAAAAGCCCTGGACGTGGACCCGAAGTATGTCACTTGCGAAGCCTACGCCTACTCGGTGCTCTGCAAACACAGTAGGGGTGAAAACATCACACCTGCCAACATCAGTGAGCTCTGGGATCTTCTCCCGTCATGCTTTAAGTACCATGAGAATGAAGGAAAATATACAGTGCTAGGAGCTAACCCTCGAAAACATGAAGCCGTCACAATCCCTACTGATGCACTCCCTCATGTTGTCAAGACCTGCACAAGCTATATTAAGCAGTTTCGCGCTCAGTTCGAGTTCAGCACTGTCAGTCTCCGACTCAACATGTCCACCCCGCCTCACAGAGGCGCTCGGAATGGCTCGGACCAAAACTTTTATTCATTCCCTAGAACCCACTACTGGAGGTGAATTGTGGCTAGCCCATCCCCAAGGCCAAGTGCCCTTTGTGCACAATAACCGCACCCTTCTAGGCCATACAGTTGACGTGCATTCTGAGCCCTACATTTTTAATGCCCGATCCACCCTGCATGCCACCATGCCCTGGCAAGGACGACGCCGCCTGATACTAGTTGCTTTCACAACCTTGCATGCTAAAGCGCCCTCGAACATACATTCTAAACTAATAAGCCTTGGTTTCAACTTGCCGCAGCACCCTGACACTACAGTCCAAACTACATTAGCTTTTGGAACAAATAACAAGTCAGAACAGTTTGGTGCCCCGAACAAAGACCCCAAGCCCCAAACCTCCACCTGCTGAACCAGAGTCCTCCCCAACAACTAAACCCATGACTACCCTAAACCCCATCGAAATCGACTCCATTCCCAGTGACTTTGAGTGAAACTATCCAGTGGACTTCTTTCCTGTGTGCAATACATTGAGGAGCGAAGCAAACCTATTGCCAACACCAGAACCTCCCTCTCCTGTCAGGTTCATGCTGTTCACAACCATTTCTGCTTTCATCAGGTTCATACTGGATGGACTGGACAACTCCCCCCATCATTCCCGCTTTCAACAGGATTGCGCGATGACCGGCCTTGCTTGGCTGGCCCCCTCGCTCCATCATCATTCCTGCTTCCATCAGGTTCATCTTACCGCCGGCTTTGACCACCGCATCATCATTCCTGCTTCCATCAGGTTCACTTCGAGAGCGCATAATTCGTAATTCTTAATTGGTAATTAGGTCAATTAGGTTGCACCTTAATTGATTGGCATTGGCGTTGCCCAGTACAGTATGGATCTGCTTGAGTAGGGCATGTTGGCTACTGACGTAATACCCTGAATTGTCGACTTGACTGGAAAGGTCACTAAAGGTGAAGAAATTTTTAACCCGAATCGGTGGTGGCAATTTCTAACCCGAATCGCACCAAAACCCACAAAAAAAAAAACAAATAAAAAGCGACCGGCCGGCCACAGCACACCGCCAAAAGCCACATGCTGATCCAGTCACTCTGACATCTGACTGTGTGCACCTACACCTGCCCACTGCCCGCTGCCTGCTTCAGGGCCCCATGGACTATTCCCTCCATAAACCAAGGGTCTCTTCTCTCCCCTTTTCAGTCGTTGGTTTAGGGAGTGGGGATTTCAATTTCTTTGGAGACAGTAGAAACATGCCATGGCTGCTAGCTTTGCTGAAGCGCCGCTCTGTTTCTTCTGCCAATATCGCCAAAACTTCGCAAATGGTTCTGGCTTGTCGTGACTGGGCTGGTCCTACCAGCTGATGTTCCACAGCCCGCTCACCATGCTGTTCCACAGATTGAGCTGGTCTGGACGGTACATGCCTTCAAGCCCATGGGTAATGCTGACACGATAGTGCACATCCTCTGCGTTCCCTAACTATATGACTGGCGGACTTGATCCGCCTCAGGCTGGACCGAAATCCTTACAAGCTGTCCTGTCATTTGAAGCCGATAGCAGTCTGCAGCCCCACACAGTCTGTATGGTTGCCACAATCGTGCTTGATTTCGGGACGTGCTACGTCATTGACTAGCTGGAAAGATGATGCATGGACATCTGTACGAAAGGATGTTTGGGAGTTCATTCAGTTCGTAATTCGTAATTTGGTGCAACTATTCGCAATTTGGTGCATCTGGACTGACTGGTCACATCTCTCACTGTTGCTCTGCTCTTGTCGACTGATGCTGGATGGAGGTTACTACCTTTATATTCGACTGCTTTGAAGGTCTGTAAAGGTCTGTGGATGGGCCTCGTACTCGGCAGAGGGTTTTGGGAACCTCAGGAGTGCAACGCCCCAGACAATTCTGGCCGATTCTGTAGCTATGTCAATACCACTGGTATTGCTGTAGCTGCAGTTTCCACAGTGAATGCTGACATCCGTGAGAGTTACTCCTTGGTAGTTGCCTGCGTGCTGCTATAGTCACTGGTACCGCGAAAAAGCTACTGCGAAGCAAGCGCAGCCGTACCCTGTGACTTAGTCGCGCCTCGTGCTGATGCGCCGTATGTGAAGACCGTTATGGCGTCATCTCACGACGATAAGCTGTTGGTGAGTGCTGCTGATCTGTCAAATTGGTGAATGACCTAGACTGTTGAATCTGACGTGTCTGGTCACACTGTGCTCTCTGTTCTGAACTAACCCTGCAATGCGGGCTCGTCCTTGCTAAGTGGGAGGGAAAAAACCTTAATTAAACCGTATATCAGGCTTGGAGTTTACACTTGTTTACATCCGAGGGAATACGCGAGAGGGTTGAAAAACGACTAGTACAGACTCTTGTTTGGAACAACCCCTAGAGTGTGCACTTTGGTAGCCGTGACATAGCATAAAATCATATTCGCCACTGGGCATAGGTTGTGGGCATGGATGCTCTGTTCTCAAAACGCACTAGACCACGGACGTCATTAAGTTTTGGGCATGTCCATGCTCTGTTCTCAAAACACACCAGACCATGGACGTCATTAAGTTGTGGGCATGGATACTCTGTTCTCAAAGCGCACTAGACCATGGACGTCATTAAGTTTTGGGCATGGATGCTCTATTCTCAAGGCGCACAAGACCATGGACGTCATTGCGTTTTGGGCATGGATGCTCTGTTCTCAATCGGACTAGACCATGGACGTCATTAGGCTGTGGGTTCTCAAACGCACTAGACGTCATTACGCCGTGGGCATGAATGATTTGTTTTCAAGTTGCACTAGACTCAGACCATGGACGTCATTTGGTTGAGGCATGGATGCCCTGTTCTCAAAACGCACTAGACCGTGGACGTCATGAAGTTTTGGGCATGGATGCCCTGTTCTCAAAAGGCGCTAGACCATGGACGTGCTTAAGTTTTGGGCATGGATGCTCTGCTCTCACCATGGACATCACTAGGTTTTGGGCATTGGATCAGAGAAAACACCGCAAATACTGAGGGTTTGGGCACTGCAAGCAAAGGAAACACCGTAAATACCGAGGGCTTCGGCACGTGCAGAAATCGTGAATTTGCAGACGGCGGGGACGCCGACGCCACCGACATATTCGGCACCTGAAGTGACGAAAA
>CAJNJA010005247.1:247-13764 GCA_905231915.1 Symbiodinium necroappetens
AAGAAGGAACCCCCAAAATAATATAGGAAAATATTACTAGGGCCCCTGCAGTTAGTAAGCAGGGATCCGAGCCGAATCACAAAGGATAAGGGCATCAACCGCCGGCTTGGGAAACCAGGACTCGCAAACTTGACGCTAGCAAAACCTCCAAGCGGCGCCAGGTCAAGCTATCGGATTAAACTCCGTGATCGCAGCCGCTTCCTCGTCGTCGATGTCCAAGGCGCGTCGGATGCCATCTCTGGCTACCTCACATTGGGCATCACTGCAGCCATCAAAGCAATGAGCTGCAGAACCCGGGCGCATTTTAAGTGCCGGTGCTAGTGCCATGGCCGTTACCAGTGCTGTAGGGCTGAGGGTGCCGCAGTTTTGGAGTCAGGTTTCGTAGCCTAGCTTACACACTGCTGGCTGGTTGCTGCAAGAGCTTGGGAGGCTCCTTGAAGCGAAACTTAGCCCGCAGTAAGATGTGGTGATTCGGACTCAACAAGAGGGGGTTTCCGAAAATGGGGGACCCTAATATAGTACCCTAAATAGTAGGATCCTTATTGTAAGGACCCCAAAAATGAGGTACCCCTCATTTTCGGAAACTCCCAAGAAGCTCGGTGTTGGATCCTCGGCATATGCTGTCGTTCAGGGCATTCTTATCCAGCTTAAAGATTCCAAAACTCGTCGTTAGCCAAGGAAAACACCGCAAAAAAATGAACCGAATAAGAAGCCTCTGTGCACCTTGAGTCCTTGAGGCCACAACAGGACTTGCATTGCTGCATCACCCGGTTTTGGACTCTCCGAGAACCCGAATTCAGGAGGCTCCACAGCTTATGACACACTCGACTAAACCAAGGAGCTCCACGGCTTAGGTTTTAGGATTTAGGGTTTAAGTTTTAGGGTTTAGGTTTTGGGTTTTAGGTTTTAGGGTTTAGGTTTTGGGTTTTAGGGTGTAGGGCTTAGTGATGGGGTTTAATGGTTTACAATCTATGATTTGCTCGAAGCATTGCCTAAACAGCACTGTGCAAGTCCCAGGTGCTTCTGTCTTGTGCATCTCCTCCTTCAAGCCTTATCTGACGATCAAAATCTGTTGGATTCGGGAGTTTTCTGTTGGTCATTCCTGGCTTGCAGCCCGAGCCCCAAATGCCACCCCGTAGGTTGAGGACTGTTCGGTTTAGGGTTTAGGGTTTAGGGTCTAAAGGCGGCTGTCCAGACGGGAATTCAGAGTAAGAAGACCCTCGGGAATGTAACTCGGGGCCTTAATAATTAGAATTAGGGTTTTGGGGTATGTTCTCTTTGAACTACACTGAGGATCCCTGAGGACTTGGTAATTACTCAATTCCGGGCCTCGGACTCAAGCTTGCAAGCTCGGGCTCACTGGCCAACTATACGCACAACAAGCAGAACAAACTTGAACAATCAACACCACACGTTGAAAACACCAAGGCACAGAACCCCAAATCATGCAATTAAAACAGCACCCAAGACACGCACTTATAGCGAGCAAGAGTGCGCCGCAGTTGTGAACGGGCCTCCCCTGCCAAGACCTTTGCCATCATAGCCCCCCAGCAAGCACGTTAGCTCATGTGTCTTGCTGTCATACGTCCTGCACCTGGACACGTTGGCCTCAAGGGGCAACTGGCAACCGAGTCAAGGCTGTGCCACATTCTCGGCTGGCTTCAACCATCCTCACACCCGGCCGGCGGTGTGCCGGGATCGCGTAGAATATAGGTGCAGCGACCCCCGGTGGGTAGGGCACAAACCCATGGAAGGAAGGACGGATCAAGCGACAGAAACCGCTGCAGCAGACAACATCCCAACTGGCAGTGGCCACATGTGGTATGGTGGCACCGGGAGCGTGGTAGTGAGCTCGCACAATCTGCAACTGAATACGACTCGGTTCTGAGCAAGACCTCAGCGGGGTCCTTGGGTCCAGGACCCCAGGGGTCCAGGACTCCAGGGCTCTGATCATAAGGATGGAAGATCTACCAGCACCCCCAACTACCCTCTACGGTATCCTACATGCCCACTATGAAGGACCGCAAGGGTTCTGTTAATGGATACTTTGGGGCTAGGGTTAAGGGCCTCAGGCCTTAGGGGGCCTTAGGGGCCTACAGTAGGAGCCCGATACTCATCCGCTCAGCTTGCAGAAGCCCCAAGCCCAAGCGTGGCTACAACCAACAGTGCCTGGTTCGTAGCTTGAGCTATTCTGGTCCAGAGTTCAGAGCATCAGGTTCAGGGTTGCGGGGTTGTTGCCACATTCCTATACATCTCTGGTGATCATGGATGCGCTTTGGCTAGCGGGCTCCTTCTTCTCAAGTGCATGTGCAAAAACAGGTTCTGGCACTGTTATCGATCGACAGAAGCAGAGAGATAGGCTTGCACACACATGCAACAATTCCAAGGGTGTACAAAAGACGCCAAGGATACAGTGCACAACCAAAGCAAACCCAAACACACTCAAACCATGCATCGGCAAACAGCACCCACGACACATACAGACGTGGTGGGCAAGAACGCCTCGCAGTTGTGAACGGGCCTCCCCTGCCAAGATCTTTGCCGTNNTAGCCCATTTGTCCTGCTGTCATATGTCCTGCACCCGGACACGTTGGCCTCAAGGAGCGACCAGGACCAGGCGGCGGTCTCCAACAGGTAGCCCGCGATCTACCCTTACCTGGTGGCATCAACAGCCCTCACANNAGCCAACTCCCGGTGGGTAGGGCCCCAAATCATGGAAGACAAGACGGATCGGCGAAAAGGACCCGCTCAGCTGACAGCATCCCAACTGGCATTGACCACACGCGGCATGATGGAAGTGAGCACGCAAAAGGCAGTCTTAACGTCCACGCCTCCATCCGTGCAATCATCCCTTGCCTCCATTCACTCTGTGCAACACTGTACCGGCGGGCGTAGGCGCCCTAACCATTCTTCGCTAAACCCACCCTGATATGAGTGGACTATAGGGTTGTGGGGTACACTGTCATTGCAATAAAGGCTATAGGGGGATGGTGTTATTAAGGCCCCTGTACTTGGAGGATCGCAACTCTAACTGAAACCTAAATCATCAGCACCAGGGGCATTGCTTCCTCGGAGGAAAGGAGTTGGGAACCACGAACCGAGGCTCATGCGACGCAGCTCTTCCTCGGCCTCCGGCCGCTCCTGTCGGTGGGTTTTAGGCGTGTAGGGCTCAGGGTTGTAGGGTTTAGTAGGGTTTAGGGTTAAGGGTTTAGAACCCAAAACCCCTTAATTAAGGAGATATGCCTTAAATTAGAGGGGCCTTAATATTATGATCCAAGGTATATTCCTTAATTAAGGGGTATTGGGTTTTCTGGGTAGGGCTCAGGGGTGTAGGTTTTAGGCTTAAGAGTTCAGGGGTTTAGGGATTTGGGGTTTAGGGATTTGGGATGTGGGGTTTAGGGTATAGGGTTGGTGGATCTAAAGTTTAGGGCTTCATGCTGCGGGTGGGCTTAGTAAGTGCTGTAACTGGGACTGAAGAAGTGCTTGTAGGGTTCGAGTAGGGTTCAGGGTATTATTACGGCGGGTGGCTTAGTTAAAGCTTTGGAGGGCTTAGATGCACATCGAGATTCTCTGGATTGCATCTCTGTGCTGCATCCTGTTTTCTGTGGGGCAGGAAAAACAGAATCGGTTCGAGTTTGCGTTCCGCTACTGGTCAGCGGTCCTATCACATCTGCTCTTATTCGCGAATATTCGTTGTGCCATCGAGATGACAGGGACGTTTCCCTAGTCTATGACCTGACAGGAAGCATGCACCACACTGCTTTTCTCCGTGATTTGTACAGAATCTACACCGAAAGTTCCAAGACACGCAAGCATGCATAGCCCAAACCCTACAGCCCTAAACTGTAATTCCAGGAGATGCATGCACATGAGTCTCGAAAAATCGGGCTCGGAGCAGGGTGGTCGGGCGGGAGGCGAGAGGAGGCTTGGATTTGCAAGCCCGGGGGGCTCATGGACTTGAAAGGTTTAGCCATAGGCCCCTAAGTAGTTCCTGTTTGGGATTACCTTATAGGATTCTAAATATGCACCACAAAAAACGAACTACTTGGGGGCCTATGGGTATAGGCAAGGCTTAGCCTAGTTGATTTGTTTTCTCTCTGCTCTTCATGTTTTAGTCGGGTGTGTTTGGAACTCTACAGTCTTCAAGCCCAACACAGTGGAAAGGCACGAAAGGAACCTAGTCGAAGTCGGCATCCAAGCCGAACTCTCTCACTCACTCTCTCTCTGCCGAAGTATATAGAGCTATATATATATATATGTATATATATATATATGTATATATACATATATATATATATATCCACATATATGTATATATAGATATCTAAATATATCTGTGTATATATATATATATTTACATTGTGCTTGTACATACATACATATATACACGCACATACGCACGGAAAGAGCCGCGATTAGAAGACCCGAGGTCTGAACCTCTCTCGATCCCGAGTTCCACTGCCTACAGTACTGCAGTCTCCACAGTGGTTGCCTTTTTTGGGTTACCCATAGGCCCCTAAGTAGTTCCTTTTTGGGATTACTTTATAGGATTCTAAATATAAACCACAAAAAGGAACTACTTAGGGGCCTATGGGTACTAGTAGCTTACACAGGATCCTGACTCTAAAATTGGTTTAACAAAGAAAAGGGCCTTTTTTTGGGTTACTAGTAGCTTACACAGGATCCTGACTACAAAACTGGGTTTAACCAAGAAAGGGGCCTTTTTTGGGTTACTAGTAGCTTACACAGGATCCTGACTATAAAATTGGTTTAACAACAGAAAGGGAACTACAATGGAGACTTTTTTGTAATCGCCGAAACACGCAACTATTAACTATGTCCCGGCCTTACCCACTTCGACACCCTCGTGGAGCCTCTGCCTCATGGACTCAGCTTTCTAGGGTTCCTTAAAGGGATCTATAAGGGTCTCTATAAGGGAATTAGGGGTTTATACCTTAAGTTATATGGGGCCGAGGGTGGGTGTGTCGTGGATTTTGGACATCTACGATCTTGACATTTTGGGTGTACTGGTGCCAGGCAATACAAGTAAGGCTAATTTTTGATGGTTCAAGATTGCTGGCCAGGGGTTCTTGGATGCCGCGGGTAGAATGAGAAGAGATAGGCCAGGGAGCCAGCAATGCGAGGGGTGCGGAGTGTGCTGAGGTGAGTTCCAGCGAAGGACAGGCTCCTGCAAGGGATCACCCCACAAACCCAGGCATTTTCAAGAAGGCCCGATGATCAACCCAATACTTGCCCTGCCTGAAAATCGTTCTTGGGTCTTCCTCCGATCGATACGGTGAGGATGTTTGGGGGTCGGCTGCCTCTCGAGACCCTCAGCTGCAACCCCTCAACCACGAAACCGAAAGCTTCACCCACCACGCCCCGAACGGAAACAGAGCAAACACTAGCCTGTCCTCGATCTTCCCCTCATTTCTTCCTTCAGTCCCAATGCCAAGGGGCAACTTCTTCGGCGATGGAATCTCCCGAAGGAAAACTCGGCAAGCGGCAGGGTGCTGAGCACGGCAGCGGCAAGCGAAGTACACAACCCCAAAATGTTGAAGCCTTGTATCCATCAGCTGACGTTTTTTTGCCCTTACTTACCATTCATGTTCCTTCGTTTTGTATCGAAGCAAACTTGCCAAACTCTGATCCACCTACAATGACCAGACCCTCCTTCCCATACTTGGAGCCATGAAGCCCTAGAAATGCACTCTGATGTCCCCTAAACCCTGAAACCTGTACCCTAAACCTCTAAACCCTAAACCCTAAAACCTGAAACCCTAAGCCCTAAAACCCCTAAACCCTAAACCCCAAACCCTGTACATCCATTTAGAGACCCGAGGCGTCCCAGCAGGTCTCTGAGAAACTCCTCCACGTCGCAGCGGAGCTCGACCTTGCTCACCTGATATGACGTTCAGGGGTTTAGGGGTTTAGGGTTTAGGGGTTTAGGGGTTAGGGTTTAGGCGTTTAGGGTATCTGGTTCTACCAGCGTGCCTTCTAGCAACTTCTTTCGGCTTCTTTGTCATATACTATATTTATGTTGACCGTAATTAAATTATGACCCTAAAAACCCTAAACCCTAAACCCTAGTATGTTAGAGTCGTGATGGCCAATCCTCACCCGGCGCCCAGCAAAAGACACTCGAAGCGAGCCTCATGGCCCAAGTGCAGGAGAAGCGGGCGCACCTCGCAACAGGAGTAGGGCTTATAGGGTTTATACCGTTTAGGGTTTTGGGGATTAGGGTTTAGGGATTAGGGTTCAGGGTTCAGGGATTAGGGTTCAGGGTTGATGCGCGCACCAGAGGTGCGCCTGCCTTGTAAAAAGTCATACTCTCCTCCTCCTCCTCATCATCACCAATGACCAACATCATCACCTTTGCCTTTGGTGAGGCAGACACTTCGACAAAAGCCGGGACTTGGGTGATTTCGGCCGATACAAAGAACCCAACATTGAGCCCAAGAGTCTCTAAACGACTCTAATAACTCAACTGCCCCAAGGCCCACAGGCCCTAAGCTCAAAACCCTGAAGTAAGTCGATGCCCTAAGCCTCTCAACCTAGGCCTAAACCCTAAACCCTAAAACCTAAACCCTAAAACGTAAACCCTAAACCCTAAAACCTAAACCCTAAACCCCTAAACCCTAGGCCACCGACTGCACCTCCATTCGATGGTCGCCCCCGTCTAAGTCCACAAACTTCGCCACCAACTGGGTCGCCTTCTCGCGGATCCGGTGCCCGGCCTCACTGCGTTTGATCTTACTTTAGGGTGTGTAGGGTTTAGGGGTTTAGGGGCTTAGGGTTTAGGGGTTTAGGGTGTTTAGGGGCCTGGGCTGTAGGGGTTAGAGCTGTCTGGCATGGCAAGGGCATGGTGGGCCAGGCGCGGGCTTGAACATCGAGCGGCATCCGCGTGAATCTGCGTGCACTTGGCCATGATCTCGTCCACATAACTGCTGTAGTTGCCTTGGTTTTGAGAGCCCTACTCTGCACCTTAACCCCGACAACTTGCTCTCCAAAGCTGAAGACCCCGAACCCTAACCCTCACCCGTTAAGCGAACATCTGCGACTAGCCTAAACCCTAAACCCCCCGCATCATCGGAAGGTTGGGTAGAGTCGCGATGTAACTGCCAAATTCAAAGGTCAAGTCCTGCTCTGCGGATTCTCGGTGACATCCTAGGCACCTCGTGTTCCCCAGCGGGGAAAACACAATGTCGAATACATCTACGTACTGGCAAACTCTGGGTGTAGGCTGCTGAGAGTTGCGGACAGCTGCAACCTGCCAGTGCAAAACTGGCTTGTCAAGTTAAGCGCGCTGTTGCGTTTCAAACTGCCAAAACATGAGGCCAAGGTTGGATTGTCTTATGTTGCTCACAGACCTAGCGCCAACGCCAATGTCTTCCAAGCGCTTAGGCCCAATGAACAGTCCGGTCTCAAAGCCCGCTACCAAAAGAAGGCCCACCTGTTTTGGGTACAGAACTGTCGACTGCGAACTCTGCCATCTTCCGGTCTTAGTGTTTCCTGCACTACCCAGAGACTCCAAAACCCGTTAATTAAGGAATATACCTTAGATTATAATAAGATGATTTAAAGTATATTCCTTAATTAAGGGGTTTTGGAGTCTCTGGGTAACTCTCGGCGTGAGATCTGAGCAAGCTTAGCAATGAGCCAAACAGGGAAAGTTGCAAAGCTGAAGGAGGGGCTCTGCATGAAGCTGCTGCACCAACTCCTGTTTTGGATCGGGTTGAAGGTGTCTGCATCCAAAAATAATTTGGGCATTCTGGCTTCGTTTACCCTGAAGCCTGACATAGACGATCAGTTTCAGTGGAACCCTAGAGTTTCGGAGGATTTGTGGCGCTTAGACTGGAGTCTCCCATACATCCCCGTACGCTCACAGGGGACTGTCAGATTCCCGAGCCTGAGCGAAACACTCTCTGCCTGGGGATCCCCAAACCTACTGGGCTTGGGGTTGTACCCTATACAGTTAAGAGGTCATGGCCTACTGTTTTTGTAGAGTTTCGGGATACAGATATGTACGAGAACTAACCCTAAGCCGTGTCGCCCTAAACCCTAAACCCTAAACCGTGTGGAGTCCTTCTTGGACAAATCCTTCCCAAAGCGCATCAGGCTGAAGCCATCGCTGGATGCAGTGCGGACGTTCCTGAAAGCACTACCCATAGGCCCCTAAGTAGTTCCTTTTTGGGATTATCTTATAGGATTCTAAATATAAATGGGCCCCTAAGTCGTTCCTTTTTGGGATTATTATCGTATAGGATTCTAAATATAAGCCATAAAAAGGAACTACTTTGGGAGCCTATGGGCAGTGGGCCGAGATAGCATGGTGCAAGTGGTCCCAAGCCTGCTAAGAATGCAGCAGAGTTGGTGAGCAAACAGGAGTGCTGTGGTTCTTTCGCTTCTTGGCCCAGCGGATCATTTCCCTGTCACGGGCTCTTGGGAAGCCAGCGGGTTCACTTGGAGCTGCCTGCTCCGGCGGACTAAAAGCTCTCTGCGTTGTCACGCGGGAGGTCGGGGTGCTTTCTGTGAGACCCGATGCCGCCTATTACTCACTGGTTCTTAGTAGGGAATGGAGGAATGGGTTCTTGGGACTACTATAGGGGACCTTAAGGGACTATCATAGGGACCCATTCCCCCAGAGAGATTATGTTCTCAAGCTGTAGCCCGAACCGAAAGTCCAATGCACCGATCTGCTCCGAGGTTCCTCAAAGTTTTGCCCTTTTAGCCTAGGTCCACTCGGCCCTCTCCAAGTTTAGGGTTTAGGGGTTTAGGGGTTTAGAAGTTTAGGGGTTAGGGGTTAGGGGTTTAGGGTTTAGGGGTTAGGGGTTTAGGGTTTAGGGCTCTCCAGCCAAGCTGCACCAGGTCGCTGTCTTCGATCTGCACGACTTCACCTGAGGAGGTCCAGGGCTTCGAGAGGAAGTGGGGCCAGGGAAAACCTGAAGAGAGGACTTCGGACCTTGAGGGTTTCCGAAAATATGGGGGTACCTTATTTTGGGGTCCTTATGGTGAGGATCCTACTATTTAGGGTACTAGATTAGAGTCCCCCTATTTTCGGAAACCCCCACTTTAAGCGAAGTGCAAGTGACTGCAAGCTGCCTCTACAGTACCGCAGATTCCGCTGGAGCCATTCAGCTAGTTGGAGGAAGGACTCAGCTTGATAAGCCAGAAGACCATGGATAACCCTAACTGGTCACACGTACGTAGTTTGCCGCAGGCGTTTTGGGAAGCCAGGAATATCTGGAAGGAGAAATGGGCTCTGAACCCACGCCTGCCAGCAAAAGTCAAGACAGTGCTAAGGCTTTTGGGAAGCCGGTTTTCATGGAAGNNCTTCCATGAAAACCGGCTTCCCAAAACCTCTAGCACTGTCTTGGCTTTTGCTGGCAGGCGTGGGCATCCAGAGCCCATTTTTCAGAGAAAGTTGGCGGCGCGAGAACGGAATCAGCCCCCCCCGACACCCGACACGCCCCTTCCCCCAAGTGAAGTCCTGTCCTCGAAGCTCCTAATCCAGGGCAGCCAGGGTTTAGGGTTTAGGTTTTAGGCTCAGTTTTCAAGCCTCCAAACCGCAAAAACATGCAGAAAAGTAAGGTCTGCGCACGCTTGGCTCTAACTACACCCTAAGACTAAAACCCGGAGCTCGAAACCCTATGAGGCAACTCCACCATATCATGAAACTTCCTGGCAACAGTCTGCCTCAACGCTAAACCCTAAATCGCGGATTGTTTCCCCAAATCTCGCCAGGCCACTCTTGGCGGACAGCCAGCTCTGCAGCGGCGCCACCAACCCCGACTGCATCTTGCCGACAGCCCCTGTGGGCAAGCTGCTTGTGGCACCGATATCTAGATACTAGAATCCCTATCTAGGAGTTCTGGTTTAGGGTGTTGGGGTGTTGGGGTTCAGAGTTGTTCATATTATGCTAGGCTTGAGGATGAACGGCGTTACCTTTAATCAACCATGCCCTGAAATGCAAAAGCCATGACCGCCAAAGTAGAGCTGCGAGGATTAGGGTTCAAGGTAACGGGGTTGACATTTATTGGCCGTTGGTGCCTTGTGGTCTTAGAGTTCGGGGTTCGAGAAGTTGAGAATGGTTGAGACTTCTTGATAGAGACTTTGAGGTGTCGGAAAATACTCCAAAATCTTATTCCGCGGCTTCCTTTTTATAACTCCAAGGTAGTACACCCCTAAACCCTTAGGATCTGGAGCAAAGCACAGGCCAAAGCTCCGATCTCCAAAGCACGCCTGGCCCGACTCCGGCAACCCTTCCCCAGAGAGCCCAATACCCCTTGATTAAGGAAGATATCTTAAATCATAATCTTAAGGCCCCTATAATTTAAGGCATATTCCTCAATTAAGGAATATGCCTTAAATTATAGGGGCCTTACTCTTATGATTTAATTAAGGTATATCATATTCCTTAGTTAAGGGGTATTGGGCTCTCTGGGCTTCTCCCACGCGCGCCTTCGATGAGGCTCAGCAGGTCCTTCTGCAAAAAGGCCATCTCCTGAAGGGCTGAAGGCTTTTTAGGGGTTTAGGGTTTAGGGGGTTTAAGGGTTTAGGGGGTTTAGGGAGTTTAGGGGTTTAGGGTTTTAGGATTTAGGGTCCGGTGAGGATCTCGTTCCTCGGGGCTTAGGATTTGGTGGCGAAGACGCTTTGGGGTGTCGGGTGCCAGGGCTTTTCTGAAGGCTTCCCGTCCTCGCCGTGCATCCGCGCATGGCTTTCGAGTGAAGGGCTGGTGCCCTGAACCGTAGCTCCGCTTTAGGGCTGAGGGTTCTTAGGGTTTAGTAGGGTTTCTTGGAGCCCTACCCAAAGAGGCTTTAGGGTAACTCGACTCAAGAACCGGGGGCATTCAAGAAACCCCCCAGCAAGAGCATCCGGAGGCTCCATGCTGCCATCTATGAGCAACCTCCTCCAACCTTCAACTCTCTATCGAAAACCGGATTGCCTCGTCGAAATCCTTGAACAAGAGGAGCCAAAAAATCGAGCTATTTCCCAGAATCCCGAAACAGCCTGAGCACTGAACCCTGCACGTTAGATCCTCAAACATAAGTGCCGCAAACCCTAGGCCAGTCTGAGGGTCCTCCATCTGCTCGCAGCCCTCGCAGGTAAAGCCACTCCCGTCGTATCGCAACAGTCCTTAGCCCGGAACGTTCAACTTAATGTCGAATTTTTCAACCCTCAACCTATCTTACATTGCACCCAGGATCGTAATAAGGTTTGCAGTAGCCTGCATCGTCCTGCAGGGGCTTACCAAACTGCAAGCTCGCAGGTCCCGGGCCGTTCATCTGAATGCCTCCGAATCCGAAAGGAAAAACTGGAACTGCAAAAACCTGGTTTAGGATTTAGGGTGTAGAGAGTATTCTCCCAGGTTCGCTGTCGGACGGCGATGGCGAGATCCTGCCGCAAGGTGCTAAGGAGAAAGTCCTCATAGACCTCAGGTAGTTTCGGTCCAGAGTTGAGGAAAAGGCATCTTTGAGGGAGACCTCCTGCGAATAGCAGAATGCAGAGGCCCTAGAACGCACAAACTCAAGGGTTTTCGGGCGGGTTCACGTTGAGGGGCAGCCTTGTCAAGGTACATGCCTGCGCGGGTGTGTGCCGGCACCACTACGGCAGCCCAGGTCGTCAGATGAGAAAGCAGGGGGCGGAGGGGCTTAATTTTGGTCGCTCGGAGATGCTCTGCCACTGTCATCCCGGAAGGTTCATTGCATGTTATTATGGTCTAGTGAATAATCTGTAGCACTTGTATGTAGCACTTTGACCAAGTCCGCTCATTCAAAGCAAGGATGTTGATCGTCTAAGGGGTATTGGATTAGAGGTTGGCTGGTTCTCGAGGTTGACGTTCACCCAAAGCTTTCTGCCTTCGGCATTGCTGGAAGGGGTTCAAAACAATACGCGCCAAACCAATAAGGACTTGCAGACCGGACCCCAAACAGTTCGCACGTAATACCTATATGTATGTACGTATGTATGTAGGTATAGGTAGGTAGGTCGGTAGGTAGGTACGTAAGTCGGTAGGTAGTCGGGTAGATTATTTGTACATATGAACTGCCTCAAGCCCTACATGTTCAATGCAAGCGACTGAACTCCGAAGCTGTGTGGCCCTGTGAGATCTGAGCATTGGCTTGCAACCCACTTAAGAATCTTGGATGATAAACCCTAAACCCCTAAACCCTAAACCCCTAAACCCCTAAACCCCTAAACCCCTACCCCAAAACCCTAAACCCAAAACCCTAAACCCCTAAACCCTGCCAGTGGGCGCGCTTCGTGACCCACGAGGTCACTCCCAGACGCCGTTCGACCTGCAGAGCTTCTTTCAGGCCGACACGGTTTAGGGTTTAGGGTTTAAGGCGAAGGTTTCGAATGAAGGGCTAAACAATTAGAAGAGGTTTTGGCGCGCATTAACGGTATGCTATACTAATCAGGGATGACAGTAGGACTCGAACTCCGGAGCCGAAAACCAAGAAGATCAAGTCCGATCCCCAAATCCCATCTCCTTCCGAACTCCCAAAACTTGAACCCCAAACCATAAAACATAGTTCGATATAGCGAGGCTTCCTGCCTATAGCTATAGATATGCCGAAACTGTGGCTTGCTGCCTATAAGTACGTCGAAACATTGTGGATCGATCCCCACCGACACCCAACCTCCTCCTTGGCCAAGCTGGAGCGAGCCGTTGCGTCCTCTCACACTCTCTGGCTCAGTCTTCGATGGGAGAGCTTCGAACCAATAGGGTTTTGCGGTTATGCTTTGGTGCACTGATATTGGGGCCTGCGGGGGACATTTTCACTGCGATTAATAGTAGGCCTTTGCGCTCAACCTCATCTCCCCTGCTAGGTGGGAGACTGGTGAAAACAAACTAAAACCGAGTCGAATGTAGGGGCCCTAACAGGGGCCCTAACAATTAGAATAGGGTGTTGGGGACTCCTTATTATGATTATAGTATAGTATGCCCCCCCCCCCCCGCCCCCCCAGATCCTATTCTAGCTATAAAGGCCCCTATAGTATGTCGACCCAATTTCCCGCCGAACCGGTGCTCCGTATACATTCAGAGCAGGATCCCGCAAGCTCCAAACGCTCCAGCTTCGACCGCACCCCATGCTCTGGAGCGTCGGAATTCAGGGTCCTCTAAACCCTAAACCCTATATAAACCCTATATAAACCCTAGACCCTAAACCCTCTATAAACCCTAGACCCTAGACCCTAAACCCTAAACCGCCGGAAAGCCGAAGGTTCCGGAGGAAACCGTGGGGCTTTAAGTCCTAAACACTGCTTTCTGCCCCTTTTATCTCGGCGATGTTGCTTGAAGTCTATCGTGCATCTTTCGCTATTGGGGGTTATCAGTCGAAGGCTCGGGCATTGAGGGTTGCGTTCAGCTTCCATAATGGTTGTGTTCCTGCGCCCCAACCCCACAAACTTGCGAAGGCTGTCGGCCGCTGCACACAGGTTTCCAAACAGAGGAGCACGGACTGCAGGAAAACATGTTCCATCACACATACATAGGTGCAGACACGCCCCCC
>CAJNJA010005248.1:0-17888 GCA_905231915.1 Symbiodinium necroappetens
GTAGTGGTGGTGGTGGTAGTGGTGGTGGTGGTAGTGGTAGTGGTAGTGGTAGTGGCAGTGGTAGTGGTAGTGGTAGTGGTGGGGTAGTAGTGGTAGTAGTGGTAGTAGTGGTAGTAGTGGTAGTCGTGGTAGTCGTGGTAGTCGTGGTAGTCGTGGTAGTCGTGGTAGTCGTGGTAGTAGTGGTAGTAGTGGTAGTAGTGGTAGTAGTGGTAGTAGTGGCAGTAGTGGTAGCAGTGGTGGCAGTGGCAGTGGGGGGCACTGGTATCGGTAGTGCTGATGGTGGCGGTGGTGGTGGTGGTGGTGGTACAAGTGCTAGTGCTTGCACTAGTACTAGTAATACTGAGTGGTGTTTGCTTTCTCATCTAGAATTATTAAGAAGCTTCACCGGCTGCCTACACAATTGAAGGCCCACGATCAAGATGACTCACCTGCGCCCGGGATTCTCACCTTCGAGGGCTTGAGCTGAAAACCCTGCCAGGCGAAGGTCCATGAGGCTGTAACCGCCTTGACAAGTCCAGAGACCCCGGGCATGAGACACTTTCGGCAATTTCGGCAGCAAGGCAATGATCTAGTTCATTGCGTGTCCGCCGCCTCTTGTGAAGGCTACCATTCCCTGACCGCATGGCGCCAGGCCTCGTCGTAGCTCCATCAGCGCCACCCCACCTGCAACTTCTCAAGCAATGCTTTCTGAGAAGAAATTGATGTACAATCGTGTCAAGAGCTCTTTTTAGGCTGTACATGGCTGTACCGTCTGACGAAGTCCAGACAAAGCCCAGCCCACCGACAGGATCGGCTGGGATTCAAGAAGGCTGGCCGCTGGATCAATGACTAGATAGTGAAGGCCGACAGCAACCATGGCGAGCCAGACGAGACCACATGATTGAACGGCAGCGTAACCCTATCATAACATTTCGGCAAGGAGACACATAGAGTTGTGACATAGAGGCTTTTTTTTGTTCATTGGGTCGAGTTTTGCCGAAGTATGCTGCAGGCTCACGTGTTCAGGACATCTGTCCCCCCTTTGCGACACAAACGCACAAGGTACAACCATGAAGCATGCCTTGCTTCAGCTCCTTGGCAGAGAATCCGGCACGTCGCAACTCCAGTGCAGAGTATCCTGACGGACGGCTCGTCCATCGAGCGCGCAAGTGGGTCAGAAGCATGTGAGTGCAGCACATCAGTTGCGCAGCTTTTTCTGCGAAACATACTTCTCGAGTTCTTCCAACCCTGCCTCCATCTTTGTGGAGAGCAGCGACCGGTATGCTGGCATGCTTGAAATCCTGCGACACGACCAGCCATACCGGACAGACGCTCAGGTCAGCTTGGTAGAAGCCATCGTCTGCTTACACCGAGAGTACGATGCGACGGTGTTAGCTCTAAAATTTCTGGTTCGTATGCATCTCACAGGCCCTAGGCCGTAAGGAAAGGGTGAAGGAGTTCACAGGCTCTACAAACTCCTGCCTCCAGCGTGAAGCCAGACTGCTGCAGTTCCTGTCAGCAGGCCAAACGCCTAAACTTGAAATCCAACCCAAAAACATTTTGGTTTTTTGCGTGACACTCAGGATCTCTGAAGCATGAGCCCCTAAATCGTGGGACTTGAAATTCCTGACAGGCTTACATACCGGCTTCGGGCGTTTAGGGGCCGGGGCACGACTGCACGAAGTCACAGACGATCAGGTGCGAGGGTGGTGTGTCACAATCCATGCCATGACTTGCCATGAACACGTGTGAACACGTGCGGCATGAACTCGGCAGATGGAAAGGCCATCCTCGATGCTGAACTCCTCCTCTTTCCTTCGGATGCCCGGAACTTACGAAAGGTGCTTCGATACTGCATGTTTGGCGCACAATGGTCAAGGATTCTAGCAGCCACTTGCTTGCCAAGCGGCCACAACTGAGAACAGCTGCAAGTCTCCGGGCTCACGATCCGATTCTTGTTAAGGTTGCGGACCCTCGCATGCATGTCACAAGAACCAAAGGGTGAGTGAACCGAGTCTGTCGTGAGCAACAACGTGCGGTCAATCACATTCAAGCACCTACAAAAAGCGCGGCAGTAAACCCAACACTAGCAGATTCATGCGCGAGTCGACGTGCGCGCCTCAGGAGCATCACACAGAATTCCTCAAAGTCCATCAACCCCGAGCCGTCGGTGTCGAAATACTGAAAGAACTCACGCAGCTGCGCCTCCACGAAACGAAAGTGTCAGCAGTGGCATCATGACGGCAGAAAGACAGTTGCAGGAACCGCGAAATGTACGCCGCATTCCAGAAAGGCTCGCGATCGTTCGCATGTAGTTGTTCAACCACTTCATATGCTGCCTTCGGTAATGTGGCACCCATTCTCCGCAAGATCCGGTCCAGGTCTGACTTCGACAGCCCACCTGAAACGCCAGGTTGCAAACAACTTCGCCGAACACGCTCGCTAGTTCCAACATCTCCCAAAACCTGCGGTTTCGAAGTTCACTTCCATTTAGTCTTGCGCTACCGTCTCCAGCGAATGGGTTGCTGTGCGAAATCAAGCCACTTTGGCCCTTCTTCTGCGTTGTGGCATTGAAGATGCGACGATACTCCTTGCGACTGCAACTTGGACACGTCGTTGCCGAGGCTTTAACATGGGACGCGGCTGTCGCTCCTTTACCTCGTCCTGCTGGAGATACCTGGTCCGAGTCTGCGAAGTTTGGGATGGATGGCATGGTCTCGAGAAAAAAACAGACTACCAGCTACATGGATGATCACTGCCATGATTCAATCATTCCACCTGATGCTCCCGTGGCAGATCAAGGCTCAGAAGAGCTAAGGCTCCTCTAGTCGTAATCTCTTGGCAAGGTGCTCTCTGTAGTTTACCATCTTACCTTGGAGAAGCGACTGCATGCCATGCGAAGTCTGGACCACACGCAGGGCTCGTCACGGCATCCGACGAAGGGTCCGGGCTTGCAATGTTGATGCTCTCACCTCCCCTGAGCCTCTTTCCGAACTTGGCTCGGATGCATCTTGGTCACGTGCTTTTGTGAGGACTGCAAAGCCCGAGCAAAGCTGGTGGAAGTCAATGCTGCCGCGGCATTGGGGATCCACCTGACCGCATTGCGTGCACAATCCAGCGATCATGCTGCGCCTAGAACCTCTTGCCGAGACAGCAGATTAAGTCGCTTGCATGTTCAGTAACAGCCACTCTCTCATGTGCAGTGCCTCGGCCAGTACATCCTCGTAGTCCTGGCAGCTCGATTCGAACTCAAACGGCTTCTACACTCCCTGTGTCATGCTGCCACATCCAGGTTTGCGGCGGCTCTACACAATGGCGAACATGCTTGGAGTGGCGATGCAATGTTTGTTCAAGGCTTTGCTGGGTGGGCGCCTCGCGCGTAGCACGCTGCTCAACAGGTGTTCGATCCGTCCAGGGTGCCTGCAAAGCGAATCACAGAGGCATCTCCGAACCGCAGTCTGCATGCCAGTACAAACGAAGGAGAGCCCAAAGCCATGGCATGGCTCCATGCGGCCAAGGCACGAGACTTTCCACGATGCTACAGAAGGCATCGAGGCCAATAAGACCTCTTCGTTTGCAGCACGCACAAAATGCGTCGCAACTACCTGACCATCCGGCAATGATCCCACCTGTGTTTTTTCTGTCGTTACGCAGGAAAGCCGTCTCCAGTTTGGCCACCTGGCGCTCCGTCAGGAACTCCCGATAATCCTGAGGTCGTTCAATACATGAACCTAAGCGGTGACTAAGCGGTAGTAGGCACGTGCGATGATCGCCGCACAGCTCCGAACCGCAAGCCCAGCATCAATGAGATCTGCTCGTGGTCGGGCCCCGCTCATCTTGATCTCGAGCATGCACAACTCCTCGAACTCAATCTCGCCGTTCCCATCCTGACATGATTGAAAGTTGGGGAATTTGCCGAAGAGTGCCCCACAGAAAACCGCGGAAGCCGGTCCGCCCTGAGACTCTTCCATTCAAAAACCGGGGCAACGAAGAGGTACTTGTAATGCTCCAAGAGGTTTCGCCAATGTCACAGCTCATTCAGGCTCAGAGTCGGTATCAATCTCAGCAAGCACGTGCTTCAGCTGCTGGCGGCTCACTTTCTTGCCGAGACTTCGAAACCTTGGCCCCATCTCGCCGAGCGCATCACTGCAAATGACAGCACAGCTGCCGCATCAACGGGCTGTAGTCAGTGCTAGCATGCCAACTGCAATGCTGGCAAAACACATTTGGTACAACTCCTTGACTGAGATGGCACCATCTCCAGATGTGTCAAACTTGTCCTTGGAAGGATCAACGACTGGGGCAGATGCCAAGATGTTCAAGCACATTAGACAGCTTCTTGGTAGGTGTGCGCGACACATCGTGATGTCAGGATTGAATTGGCCAGTGGCGCGTCTACGCTCGACACGCGAGCCGAAAAGTGGCAATGGGGCATCCACGGTCTGTTCGTTCGCTGAGGCACGAAAGCGCGCTGCAGCTCCTGGATAGTATCGGGGAGGAAGTACTCGCGATAGTCCTGACTCAGGCTCCATTCGACAGTTCCCGAAAAGGCTGATTCAGATAAAAAGTCTTGCAGAAAGAGGAAAAAGAAGCAGAAGAAGAAGAAGAACGATCTGGACGCTTGCCCAGGCTCAATGTCCACCACCACCATCAATGCTGCGCGCCTGGTTGAAGCCTGATAAAGGAAGACCAAGAAGAAGCCCTCTGTGAGTTGAGACACATGAAAAAAGCCAAGGGCCTTCTGAAAAACAAGTCTAAGGAAAGGCTTCAGTTTGAGCTTTGTGGAGGCATGCTTTTGGCTACATAGTTTTGCACAACCACGCTCGAAAGAACGGGGTCGGCAAGCCATTCATGGCACGAATCCTCCCATCCCAACCGGTCAGCGGGCGTGCGACGAAAGCACCAGGCCTCGCTTGCTGCGCTGTAGCCTTTGAAGCCATGGCTTGTAGCATCAGCACATCGTAAATCCCTCGTCACTGCATCGTGTATCTTCGAAAGCTTGGTAAGAGCTATGTTACTCGACATGATTCAGTCATGTTCAAGCCGTGTTGCATCTTGTCTGTTGCAGTTACCATGCTTGTCCATGTGACCCCCATGTCACTGCAAGCTTTCGCAAATCGGTCCCAAGTTCAACCAACGTTCCCGCTTCAGTCTGACTGCATAAACATCACTCCACATCAGTGAGGAACTGCGGAAAAGCCGACCTCAAAACCGGAAACCTTCCTCCACTCATTCCCTCAAATTCCCGCCAATTGGGCACACCATCGTCGTCTCGTAATCCGGATTCGGGGGCAGGAGATCGCTAGATGAATACGCCTTTCACCATTGACAGAACCTTGGCTTCAATCTGCAGCATCTAGATAGCTCAGATAGCGGACACGAGTCCATACACATCGCCTTCAGACCGCGATCGCTCAGCCTTTGAAGTGGTCAGTCATTCGTTGTTCAGGAACAATTCAGCTCTTACAGCTCATCGTTCGGTCCCATGCTAAATTTACCAACGAAGCCGAAGAACTAGTTGGACAGAATCGAAGGCTGATGCCTTGGTGTTTTTTTAGCCCCTGCTGTAGGTGCGAACATCTCACTGTTTCTTCTGACAGAGAAGTGCACTCTAGACAACAAGGTCTGCCTCCGTTTGGCTGTGTGCAAAAAGAGCTTTGCAAAATCTTAACACTGTGAGATCATATGAGCAACATGTAAACTCTCAAGCTACACTCGTCAGAACTTGGACTACACTCCCGGCGACCAAAACACGTAACGCTGAGTTTTGCCACGACGTCTCTAGACGCTACGAATCACGACACCCTCTCTGGATAAAGGCCGACCTCGAGGCTTAAAGCCTGTGCTGACTGCGACAAGTCGACGAGCTCAAGAGCTCCCGTGCAGCACGTCTTGCAGGGGTTTGGGGTCTAGGGAAACCAGTGCTTAAGGTTTACGGCTCATGGCCTTAGGCAGGATCGCCGACTCATCGCAGATCCTCACAGATGAACACTGAGAGGCAATGCCTCATGGTATTCCAAAAAGGTGTTGGCTCCCGCAGGTTGGATGCAATACAAAACATCTGCGGCAGACTTCCGGCACGTCATGCTTCTGACACTACAAGGGGGCCTGCTGTTGTTGCATCCAGCCCTCACTGAACGCCTCCATTCAGAAAGCATGTGGATTTCGCCCCGGACCTGTGGAATCGACCTGCATTCCACGATGTCACTGTCAGATACTGCCACAACTTCTGAGCTTCTGCTGCACGCTTTCCGGCCGAAGTCTCCAACCCAAAGTTTACAGAAAGGCCAGCTCAACACCACATACGACCAAGTTTTGTCCTTGCCGGGCGGGTGCCTGCAGGTGCTCGCTTCACTGGCTTTCTTCAGACCTCGGTTTGCAAAGAAGCAGAATGGCGCCCTTCATTCAGCGCATGTAGACACGATGCAACGTGAGACTGGTTTTAACTTGACCTCAGATCCGCGAGTAATATCACGACTATGCTCGACTGTTATCTGAAAACCCGCTAGAAGGCTGTACAGGTCAGGGTTCAGATTTTATCCGATAAGTCAAAGCATTGTCGTCCTCGTAGGCTCTTAAGGGTCTACAGCTGCTTCATGTTCACCCCGATTAGAAAGCTTTTCCAATCATTTTGCTGCTGAGGCTAGGATTTGCCACAACCTTTGACTTTCACCTAGGGACTGAGACTTCCTACTGCTGTGGAACTGTGGAAGTTGTCCGGTCTGTAGATAACCTCGACCCGACATCAAAAGAACCTTCGAATTTTAGTGGAAAAGGTGCTGACATGGATTCTTTGGTCCCTAGTGCTCAAACGCGGATTCCTGGTGCCTAAACACGTTTCGACAACCTATGCTTCATTGCAGCCATGCAGCTTGTATCCGCCACCAGTTCGATGTTTTGTAGCCTGGCACTGTTTCAGCTCGTCTGCTCCACCGACGAAGCGATTGACAGCGGACCCTGATGATACATGAGTCGGTAGGTATGTCCGCGATGGCCAAAAAAAGCAGGTGTCTTGCGTCGGGGCTCAAACCAAGAACGAAGCAGTTTGATCCTGAGTACGCTGTTATCGGTCTACACGAAATGGGACGACACTCGCTTTGTGCTGCAGTCCAAAGTCAGACGTCATTACATGCAGAATGTCGGTCAAGAGTGTTGCAGTGAGTGCACCATCCACACAATGGATTCATCAAGTAATAACATTGTTGAAGAAGGTGAGGTTGCATGCAGAATATGCACCACACATGTTCATCATGTTGACTCGAAGTCTTGCCTCAGCAGCTGCGATTGCTGCGAGAATTCGTTCTCGCTCTTCGGGCGAGCAATCCTGCACACAGTTAGAGTGCAGCGAAATCTCCTTTCTTTTAGCTGCACTGAAACTGCGACTGCAATGCATGCCAGAGACAAGATCATTACTGAATGAGCTTCGCATACGACAGCGGACGACCATGCATCCTGCTGGCTACGACGAAGTTACAACACCTAACCCGAAACCCTAAATTTCCGAAACCCAAAGCCATCCATCTGCGGCATGTCCTGCAAAGCCTTTTGCAGTTCCTCTGCAGTGGTGCTCTTCACTGCAGCCGCCAATTCTGCAAGCTCCGTTCCAGCCATCGTGTCACAGCTGTTTGCCGACCCGGGCTGAGATTGTGCGGGGGGGATGCCAAGATCAAGCTATGGAGCCAGACACAGCAGATGGTATGACCAATTGATGCAAGTGCATGTAATAAACTATCGCATTCCCTGTGCAAAATAGAAACCGCATCTACGAATCTACGAGGGCCCGATGCTTACCAAACCAAACGAACCGGCACTTGAACCACACCTCCCTTGCCAAACACGCATAGGTAAGAGCTTTGCAGAATAATACCCCGGTCCCACGCTGTTGATCTCCAGAATCTCGACTCTACTCTTTGTGATCTGGAATGCCATGGCTGCGCTACCTCTCAGAAGTCTCACAAGCAATTCCCACGGTAAGTTTAAGCAGTCTGTGATGGGTGACGCCAGGAGTCGCTCAGTCACCCAAGCAACCACATAGCATGCCACGACATAAATGACAAACAAAGCGATCCTGGACCGCCCGGGTGCCTGCAATACAGCAGGCAATTCTAAAATCTTCTCTGGCAACTTGCCAATAAACTCCCAGGTTGCAAAAGCCAGAAAGCCATGGTTCAGAAGCACGCCAAAACAGAGAGGGCCCAAGAATGCACAGAGTGGGCCAAGCACGGGCCTGAGGAAGCTACACCTCGCCTCGATGAACTCACTGGAATGGAGAACAAGCAGTGCGGCATGAGGCAAGGCCAGTGTGCCCAAGAGCCCGAGCTTCGCCTCTTCGATCAAGAGCTGGGTTTTGAGCTGATCTTGCGGCTGGGGTAGTGACACGAATGTTGTGCAGGCTGCGATAGCTATCCCCACAAACGCAGAGGCCAAGCCCAAAACATGTCTCGGGGACGAAAGTCTGAACATTTTCGCGTGGAGGCTCAACGATCTCCTCATCTTCCAGGCGAAAGTAAAACTACCACGAACAAGCCCCAACGCTTCAGTTTCGATCGCCGTCATATATGTCATGTGGGCCATTGTGGCAAATGCCATAAAGACTTCCGCAAAAAGACGGGGAGCAAACCCGAGCAGGCTTTCGACCAGCTGCAGCGAAGTCAAGGCAACTTCCAGTTGAAAGTCCATCCTTACCAGCCAAGAGCCACAGGGCTTCCGATGAGCTGCTTCCGCGCCAACGAAATAAATAGGGAGGTAAAACAGCTCTGCTAAAACGCCTCTCTGATGGAGGCTTCTCATGCAGTTCTGTGCACCAAGGTAGAACGCGGAAGTGAAACCCGGCACTCGCTGGAAAAGATGACCAGTCCATTCACCTTTTAGGAAGGCACCACTCCAAGCCCAAACCGTCAAAGCCAAATGTGGTAACTCCCGACTCGCTTTGCGCCACAGCCTTGAGCAGTGGACCAGGGCCGACCCGGACTTTCGGCGTCTTGCTGCAAGGAACTCACTTATTGAGAAGAAAATTCCAAACTGAAGCCAAGACATTAAGGTCTTGAGTCACTTGTTTGAGAAGTCCGTATGGCACTGGAGAGTTGCCACAACGGCAACGATGCGCAACAAGTCGGGAACCAGCAGCCTGTTACGTGGAATGACTCGGTTGGGATCAGTCTCGACATACTCGTGCTTGGCTGAGCCGGGCCGAAATCCCTTGCAGAAGCCAACGAAGCATTCTGAAGGCCATCCCTGCCGCAAGGCATGTTCCTGCAACAAATCGAGGTTGCGTGAGGTCAGCAAACTGGCTTTCATACGGCCTGGCCCACCATGGCTGCAAGTCAGGAGTAAACTCAAGAACTGACAGCTGGCGCACCGGCCCGAAGAAGAGCTCCAGAAGAGGGCCGTTGCAAGAAGTTGGCAAGCAGTATCCCGTGGCAAAAACGTCATCAAAGCGCCCTTCAACATCCTTACACATAAGGCCCCGATAGGTAAGTGGACCGTGACCCAAAGGACTTTCAATAAGCTCACACTCGAAGTTCAAATATCCAGTTGGCGTGGTTGCTGCATCTGTGATGAAGCTCTAGGCAGTCCAAAAGTATCTGTCGCCGGCAGCCCGGCACGAGTGGAAGTCACTCTCAAGTATGCCATGGAACTGCTGGAGCTCTGCCCAGCGATGTTGCACCTCTGCCGGGCAATCCAAAACAGCTCGCTGCCAGATAGCTTTGACTTGATGTTCCAAAACATTAGGAAGATGCCGTGCGAGTCGTGGGTCTGTTGGTTTCACAGCTTCGCGGATCAGCACGTCTGCGACTCCTGTGGCAAGGGACTCTAGATCGCAAGTCTCGCAGTCGGCCAGGCAAACTCCAACTCCCTGTCCAGGCGTAAAAACATTCAAAAGGATCCAAGGTTGTCTCCTCAGGTAACTTACCGCAGAGCTGTTGCTGCAACTCGCTTTAAGGCTTTCGTCTCCCAGACACAGATAAGCTTCGAAATCAATTTCCAACGCCACACCCGTAGGGCAACCTGGAGGAAGAGCTCCAACTCCGACAACGGATGCATCGTAAAGGCTGCCTGTGAGTCGACATCGGGAACAAGCTGGTATACCCATGTCCTACAGTATCATTGCCGGGTGTCAGGTGGAGCAAGGGTTTGCTTGGGCCCAAGACATGAGCAAGCGTCACCCGTCCATTGCCAGGGGGGTCTGTTATCTTGAGGCTTCATGAACTGGGGCTTAAGGTCTAGTAGGCAGAACTCAGCTGCCACAATGGCTGCAGCATGGTAAGCCTGCAATCAGTCGCCCTGCAATGCTGAGAGCCGGGCTCTGCAGCGCTGCTACTGTAACTTTCGTTTGCATCTGTCGGCACTTCTGTCAAAACCTTTCGTTTTCAAATTGCTCAGGCAAAGTGTCGCATCGGCTTCGGACGGAAGTGAGCTTTGCCCAAGGGACCTTGGAAAAGACCAGACCTAGGAATCCTGCGCGCTGCCTTCGGCGACGCAGAAACCAAAAAGCCAGGTTGGCAGCGCTAGTGGCAAGCACAGGCCGTCTCCGGAACATGCCACTGCTAACGAGGAAGCCTAGGAGGGAAGCTCTAGGCCTGGGCACCAAGAAAAGAGCCCCAGCTTTTCCTTTATGTAAGTTTGAATCTTGAGAGGAGACGCTTCCCTCATGTCGGCCTCATCTGAAGATTTGAGCTACTAGGCCAATTACCCATACCTCTGAAGTGTCCTGCCGCCCCATTACACATCAGCTGTCAGCAGTAGCTTCTTTGAAGCCGCCGGCTCCACGCGTACGATAGAACCTTACTGAGATGTGCCCGCTCAAGCTTGGGCATATCTGGGCCCCTAGGCAACATGCATTCCAAGGGACGTATTCGCGATGATTGGCTTCTTCCCGAATGAAGGAGGACGAAGTTCTCCAGGATTGAGCCTCAAGCCTGAGTCTCAGGTGCGTGCCAACCGCGGTGCAAAGTACAGCCCTCTGGCAGCTGCTTGGGGTGCATGCCAAAACGCTCAAACTCATTACTTGGGCTTCCGTCTGTGGCTGCCCATACCTCTCCGCAATGCCATATCCCGCACGTCTGCGCAGATACTCCTTGCCTGGAAGGAAAGCGGGTGTGAGGTTGCACATGGTGCTATCGAGTGGCCCTACATGCACGCAGGTGTGCTTAAGCTCCGTGCGACCCTGGCCATCTGCACTCACACCTCTGTAAAGAAGTTCCCTAGTGCACGGTCGATCTGTGTCCTCAGCACCACGTTGAAAGGCATGCAGTCCAGCCGCTTGCGCAAGGCTTTCAGAATTGCGGTGCTTCCGCTAGTCAGTCCCAAGGCTCTGCCTGCATGTGAAGTTTCTCTTCCTGAGGCTTGACATTGTGGCGACGTGCGATTAATTAAGCCGGGGCATGCCTAGGAGGAACCTTTGTAGATGCTACTCGTCTTCGGCCAAGAGACAAGAAATCCAATGGCGGCGGTTCTCCGCAAAGCTGTGGTCATGGCAGGGCGCATGACCGCACCGGATGATTGTCCAACCTCACAGCGTCGAAAAACGGGCGCCATGACTGGGCCATGTCGCTGACAAGTGCAGCTCTTTTTTCCCGTCAAGGTGCTCTAGGCGACGGGAGCAGCTCCCGGTTGGCAAAGGTTCTTGGCGTGGCCCTCAGTGAGCCAAGAAGATCAAAAGATGTGCCGGGCCTGGAGTTGCCCAGGGCTACATAAATGCATGGGAGGTCTTCACTCCCTGCGAAAGACGACAGGGGAGGCAATATGCACTGCAACTGCTTGCAACTGCGCCTCAGATTTAACACTACTATGTATTTGAGTCGAAGCCTGCATCTGAGCGAAACCCGAAAGAAGTTCGTGGCGATTTGCAAATAGAATGAACAATGATTCAGCAGTACTGAGTGCTTATCACACTTTTCGACTTGTCTACATTGAGTCTACATGCTCAGCAACACCGGGTGTGACAGGCACGAAACAAGGTGCTCAGGCTGCGACTTCATGGCCGAACAGACTACTTACCGCCTTGTAGGCTGCGTCTTGATGCGCAATGTACTGAGCCTTGAACCTAAAATGCCTGCCGTCCGCCAGTGCTTCCCATGCTGCAAGCTCGAGCACCTTGACTCTCACCTCTCTGATCGGCCCCTCTCACGCGTTTTCTACTTCTCGGCGACACTTAACTTGGCTGGGGCCGGCAGACGCAAGCCCTTTGCAGCTCGCGGCTCCGTCGCGAAGCTCTGGGGCCTCCCAGTGACTCCGCCTCGCCAATCTCGATACTGTACATGGCCCGCAGCTTCCAGGGACCAGGGCAAATCATTAACTTTCATTAACATTAAAGTAAAGTCATTCGAGAGCTTCGCATAGCTTCGGACTCCGGCTCTCACCTACCAGGCCGAGCCTGGGCCTGACTTTGCACGGGGCCCTGGCCCATCTTGCCCTGGCATCAGGGGTGTCTCATGCTGTCTCAGTCTCCAAGCGGAGCATCTCTTGGGTCACGGCCTGCACCTCCCAAACAGAGCTTTGCAGCCTCTGGTGATTCACGTTCATGACCTCGGACGACCGAAGCTGTGCGGAGCAGAACACAAGCATGGTGACGGTGGCCGTAAGGGGACGTGCGTTGGGACACCTTGTTTGTTCATATGCCATGGTCGCGTTGCCAAAACTCGAGCGAAACGCACGTTTTGCATCAGCCCCAGGGTTTAGGGCTTTTGGGTGTGCGAGGTCTGGTGGAGGTTCTCATCCCCCCCCTCCCCCATTACGGGCGCCGCCTCCGAACACATGGGACATTAAGGTAAAGACCCAGCCTGTGCATGAGTACAGGTAGTTTCAAATGCCACACAAGCACGACGATTGCCGAAAATCGAAGCATTATCAGAAAATTGAAAACGTCGCAAGCTGCAAGTCCATTGAATGGGATCCGGCGATTCCTGCAAAAAGGGAGGTTTTCTGAAGCTGAAGATGCATGGCCAACCGAATGACACCAATGATAAACGGGGAGTACATTGGTGGCAGTTCTGGCACTCGTTTCTGAGATCATGCTTGCGGCCTGACGCTCCTGGCGGAGCACAGCGAGAAAGCGGCGCAGAGACGAAAATCTGATGCGATCCGAATGTACAAGCGACCTCCACTACTTGGATCCTGCACAGTATGAAAGCAAAGCAGAGCAAGACAACTCTGATCAACTCTGGCAGAGCCGAGGCACCTTTTGGAAGTCATGAAATTCCTTTGAGAGGTCTCTCACAGCCTCGTTCCACCTGCAAGCCCGTGAGGAGAGAGGGTTTGGACATAACGCTTCTGAAAAGCAGCGAGTCGTCCGTCGTGCCTGTTCATGTTCTCAGCGAGACTGGCTATGGCTTGATCGTGCTCACTGCGGAGCCTGAACAAAACACGAGTTGGATTGAAAGTGAAATGTGTGTCGGCATGGACTGCGGCTCCTCTTCATCTCGTTGTTCGTATACTGTGCTGCCATTTCCACCTGACATACAAAGCTACGAAAGGGACTGCAGCCGGACTCTCGCTGCACGAATAATCGGCCGTTTGAAAGCACAACAAAACAGAAAACAACAAATACCACAATCGACAGAACATTCGTAAGATAAGATACACTGTCAACATAACACTGGCAAGATGGATGCAGAATGCGCAGCCATCGTCCCTCAAGTTCCACAAATCTCAATTCATATCTTCATCCGGCATGGCTCTTGCATTGATTTGACTGCTCAAGATATCGGAGATGAAAGATGAAGGCAAGCATGAAACGTCTGGATAGCGCGGCTAGTGAAGAACATCCAGGTTCCAGATTCCAGACCTCGGAGACCTTGTTCACACTTTGCTCGAAGGTGAGATGCTGCTGCCTGCAGGGACTCACGGCTTCGTTGCACGTACCACGGACAGATTTGACACAGGGATCGTCGGACATCGGCCTGTTCACATCATCCCCCTTCGTCCTGAGCTCATTCACCTCGCAGCGAATGAGCGGACTGAACCTGAATCCGGCGGTGCGAGCAGCCCCATTTGCAACTTTGTATGCACCTCTGTTTGCAACTGGATAATCTGCTGCTGGAGCTGCTGATGCGTGTGAGCATACGCCTCCCCATGTCGCAACAGTCTGGCAGTACTTCTCCTAACAGCTGTGCAATGTAAGCTCGCAGCCTTTTTGAGGGTTTCCAGTTCCAGTGTCTTGAACCTGGCGCAAGGCAATAGACATCAACAGACCCAAAGCCAACAGCTGGCTTAGGCCCTTTTTGCGAACGATCGGCTTGGCTAGGAGCAACTGCTAATGTAAGCATGTCGCAGTCACTGCAACTGCTCCGACAGAGACTGGCTCTCTGCATGGACCTTGTGCAAACTCCAGACCAGACAAGAAATTTCGCTAGCTTCTGTTTATGCCACCTCTTGCTCAAACTGGCTTTTCGTTTTCTTCATGTTGGCGATCTCTGTGTACCTGGTCTTCTGCCAAGTTGCAGAGCTGACTCTGCAGAAAACAATCCACATCAGTTTAGACTGCAATGGGTCTGCCCGGAAGCTAAACGCACACGCGTCGGTGAGCTTGTCCCGTAAATCAGAGATCTGTGACTGCATCTGCTGCTGGACCTTTCTGAATGTGTTCACGGCAGAAATCAACAAAGGAGGCGTGTGTCCGGCAGAGTCTTGGCAGGCCGAGAGTTGAGTGCGGCAGGACACCATGGTGCATACTGCATACTGTTAGGGCTTGCACGGTAGCAGTGTTCCTTTTGAACTCTGTCAAGTCCGTGTTGTTGGACGTAATGCCTGCCATTGTCAGCACTGCAGAGCAGTCGGGGAAGCACGACAGTGCGCTTGAAACGACGGCATGCCGAGGGCGGTACCATTCCGGATGATGCCCATTTCTGCCAGCCTCGGAAAAAGCACAACTAAGGTGAAGCAACAACAAATTGAAGTCCGGTTCTCAGGCAAAAGCATCTGCTGAAGGGAAGAGTTGCTGCGCAACTTCATCTCCTGAACTCACTCGTAGATGTGGCGTGCAAAAGCTGGTCTTCTTGTTTAGCACACTGGATCGCTTGCTGCAGCCCGTGGCTCGGAAAGCCACTGTGCAAACGCCAGCACTGTGACGTCCAAGTCCTTCGTGAAGCAAAAAATTGAAAGCAATAGATCAAGCGCGCCTCCATTCATGTAGCAAGTCCTGGGCAGAAGGGAGGCGCTTGCCGCCGCCATCAACCCTGACCGTATTCACATAGATACACTTTGCACTTGGCAGGCGGGCAAAGCCAAGCTAGGCACTCGAAGCCGCCAGGGTGCGCCATGCTTACCTGAACCCGAACGCATCCCGCATCCCTTCGAGTCGACCACGGAAAAGACAGAACGTCTGCAATGAACTCGAGGTAGCCACGCGGTTCCTTTGCCCGCAGTCCATCTACAGCCTGCTCCTCTAAAGCCAAGGCTGAAGATCCAAAGCGAAGTGTGCCAACAGAGCCTTTCGGAGATGCTCTTCTAGCCTACTTTGCCAAATGCTGCTGAACGGCCCGTTTTTCGCACTGCACACTGACTTTGGGGCACCTTTAGCCCAGACCATCTACTAGTAGGCATTTCACTGCAAAGGTGAAGCTTGCGGAAGCGGATTGCGCATCGCAGCGATTCGACAGGATGTCGCATAGAACCGCGTTCAGCTTGCGTCACCTCGAAGCTACCACAGCTTTCCTGCATTGCATGGGAAGATCGGTGCCCATACAAAGACTCACATGCCGACACACTCTCACTACCTTTCTTTAACCTGGGCTCTTTCATTTTCCTTTTCTCTTTCATTCTGCCGGTTTGACGGGGTTTACTGCCTTGGGCAAGTGGAGATGTAGCGCTTGCAGTGAGCATCCGGCTGCTCTGCTGCTCGACTGCTCTTGCTTGCCTGCTATGCAGAGCACGACAGGCCTCCTAACGGGCCTGCCTATGTTGGCACCTGTGCATGTTCCGGCTGTCATGCTTGGCTTGCTCCGCACAGTTGGACCTTTTTCACGCTCCCTCTCTCCCTCTCTCGAGGCACCCCCCCCCTTGGCCAAGCATGTCTCAATTCTACAAACAATGTTTGCAGAATTGGTACGCTCCCACGACGACAAAACGAGCATGATACCTCTTCAGCATGATGCCCCAAGAGGCCGGATCCGTGGGCAGTTGACCCCGACAAGGACTTTGCAACTATCGCCATGCAGCAGGTAACTGACGGTCGTGGCTTGCCGTTTTCGAGACACTCATGAATCCGTGCGCAGGCAAGGCTTTAATTGTAAATCCGGGATTATATATTGTTGCGAATAGAACATGATTCCAAATACATTTGCAAAGCACGTGTACAGGTTCCAGTCCGACTTCAAACTACGACCCATGTTCAAACTACGACCCAAGTGCGTTTGCGAGGTGCATGTGCAGGTTCCAGTACGATTTGAAACTGCGGTTTCGACTCCGAGCCGCATTCGCATCTGGAATCGTACTTGTGCTGCGAATCGTACAGGCTATCGTATTTTGAGATCGCACCTGAAACCTGGAATCGTACTTCTGCAGATGAAAAGTACGAGTCCAGGTACGATATAAGCTGAGCCCGCACAAGATCGTACGACGTGCCTATACATCGAGAGTAGTTGAATGTTGTACCCTGAAACTGTAGATGAAGTTGTAGTTGTACATCGGGATCGCATCCATAGTTGCAAGCTGTACACCGGAATCGCATCCATAGTTGTAAGCTGAAACCGTACATCAAATCGTAATTTACTTCAGAACAGTATCCAAAACCCTACAAAGTAGTTTGTTTCAGGAGATACCAGGGTTGCCTACAAAGACGTCATGGCAATACATCCTTCAGTCCCGGTCCTGGCTCCAGGTGGTGATTGAGCTCTGATGGCAGCGCCCTCGGAAAGAACTCCATGTCTCTGAGACGGCCCAACACAAACTGATGTTGCTGGAACGATGTACCCGTACTTGCATGTGCACGTACATGGGTATGCTCGCACAGGCATTTACAGGTCTGTGTGCGTGTGTGTGAGATTGCGGACATGGGAAACTGTATGTGAAAGCATTCGGGCACAAGTGCGTTTACATGTATGTATATGCTCATACGTATATGTATATCTGTATGGGTATACGTATGTGCACGTATGTCTGTGTCGATGTTTATGTTTTTCGCCACGCATATGCACATGCGTTCGTGCATGTGTATGCATGTATGTATCTGTAGATTCACTGTAGTATACATATCTGTATCTGAACATGTAACGTATGCGTGTTGTCTTGTACATGTCTCTATGTAGCTGTATTTGTCACTGTATCTGTATCTGCAAATTCCTATGTCCATGTCCGTCCATGTCTGTGCCTCCGCACGCGTATCTGTATATGTATCTGCACATATACATGTGATATGCTCACATGCATTTGTTTATGTATATGTACATGTACCTGTGAATGAATATGTAAATGTATATACATGTGCTTATGTATGTATCCAAATATGTGTACATGGCTGTAGACATATGTGTGTATAAGTAGGTGCGAGTGTATATGTGTATATATATATATATGTATACATGGCTTTATATTTATGTATTCATGTATTTATATATTTATACATTTATAGTTATATGCTTATAAACTTAAATATATATATATATATTTATTTATTTATACTTATTTATTTATATCTTTATAGATCTATATTTGTATATATTTGTATATTTATATATCTATATTTTTATATATTTGTATATATATATATATATTTATTCATATATTTATATATTTATGAATTTATATATATATATATATTTATTTATATATTTATATATTTATATATTCATATATTTATATATTTATATATTTATATATTTATATATTTATATATTTATATGTTTATATTTGTATATATATATATATATGTATACATGCGCATGTATAGAAATATATACGCGCACATGTAT
>CAJNJA010005250.1:0-17887 GCA_905231915.1 Symbiodinium necroappetens
GGAAAGGCAAAAGCCAGTAAGCACCGCTCCACACCAAAAGCCAACCCAGAAGACCACTAAGGTCCACAAGGCAAGTTCAGCAAAGCGAGGAGAGCTATGGCACCACCAGCTATGAAGGGAAGGCAAGCTACTAAGGACCAGGTCCCTGAGCATCCGAAAAAGCTTACGAGCAGCATCACTTGACCCTGATTCCCAGCCATAAAGAATGCACGACATCGGGCTCTTGGGCCCATGATACTATGATCACAAGCAGGAGCCCCACAAAATGGTATAGGTAATTATTTAGGCCCCTACATTACATGCCTCGCCGCCTCTGCTGGAGACTCCTGCCGGTTGCAGCAAATCTTTGTCTGAAATTGGGGGCCTGGTTTAGGGCTTAGGGGGCTTATAGGGTTTAGGGCTTATGGTGTTTATGTGGTTTAGCGGGTTTAGGGGTTAGGGTTTAGGGTTTTGGCATATAGGGCTTGCTTGTAACACTTCGGGGTTTGCCGGGCACCTCTGCTGCTGAATCGCCTGGAAGTTTGAGATTGAGATATAGACACAGACCTGTGCCTTCAAGGCGTGGGCGGCACTACGCATCACGGAGGGTAGAGAAAGATCTCTCTTGCACCGGAAGTGTAATCGGATTTGTGCAGCTCCTTCTTGGTGCTTGGCTTCAGGGTTTTCGGCACTTGGGCTTCGAGCTCAGCGACATGTCAGAAAAGGCTGTGAATTAGAACGCCTCCAGTGCAATCCCTTTCCTGCGCTCATCTTCTCTTCCATATTCGAGTCTAAACGGTGTCCACTTGCGATGCGTGTTTGAGAGGAGACGTAGAGTTCCCCCGTAAAATGCTCACGCGAAACAGAATAAGCTTAACATCTCTGCTGACACGACACCAACTTCAAGCATGCAACAAGCAACAACGTTACCTTGGCTACCGTTTCTGTCGAAACCTTAAACCTCAAATCCGGAGCTCATGGCCTGGTGCGGGTCTGTCGCCTTTTCTAAATCCGTATCAGTTGAGTAAATGGGGAGCACTTGGCGGGCATGCTTGGACACAACATCCCACATCCCTGAAACCTTAAACCCACAAACCCTGATCCCCGAAAAATCTGGCACAGTAACCCTAGGCTTCCAAGGACCTTATAGTTAGGGCCCCAAACCCCTTAAGGACCCAATGATAATAATAAGGTCCGTGGAAGCCTAGGGTAACACCACCCAACCTTTCACCTACAAACCCTGAGCGCCAAGAGCGTCCAACCTCGGCCAGTCGCCACGAGCTCTCTAAGCCCAAGCGATGCCGCACCGCGCTGCTGCCCTGAGAACGTGGACGGGCCGTTCGGCTGGCAGGAAAACATTTACCAATGCCCTAAGTTGTGAGAGTGACGGCATATAGAGTCTAGACTAGATATTGCGAGATTTCAACCGCGAGAGTCAAAGCTAAGGGATGCCGGACTACCCCGATGCTTGGACCTTGAAGGGGTTCCTAGACAGGTACTTTAAGATTAAAGTGTATACTACCCTATGCTTCCAAGGACCTTATACTTAGGGCCCTAGACCCCTTAAGGACCCAATAAGTAGGTCCGTCCCTGGAAGCATAGGGTACTATATGGGCACATGGAGCCTGGAGGTACCATTGGCATCCTTGGACCCTTCAGGGCATTCCACTTAATACTCTGTGGACCCTCTCATAAACCTGAGATATCACCAGAAGCAAAAAGTGAAAGCGCCAAGTGTCGCAAAGTGCCTGAGGCTATCGGGTACATAAGTTTCCGGAGCCTGATGCGTGAATGACTTCATGTCGTAAGCCACCCAACTCACGACACAACTCACAACCTTTTCACCCATAAGCTCAACGACTTTGCAGGTCCATAAGTCTACGCTGAACACTGGACCCGAACACAACCCTAAACCCTAAACTTCTTAAGCCCTACGAACCGAAACTCCCATCTCCGAAAATCGAAGCCAAGGATTTTGCGCCCCGGCGCCTGGTAGCCCAAGGCAGCGAAGCCAGTATCGAGGCCTCGCATCATAGAACTCTAAGACTAAAAGAACGGATGTAGGGTATATGGGAGGTTATTTACCTACCAACCCTGCGGGGAAGTAGCCATCGTGGCCGCATTAGTAGTGGTTGCAATAGTGGCTCCTTGCTGCCGTCTCGGGCGTCGCGATCGCCATCTCCGCCGCTTCAACAGCAGCAGAAGTTGAAGCAGAACACGAACATGCAGGGAAGGTAAGGAAGGACGGACTGAATGTACTGGTCAGCAGCAGCAGCATACTGCAGCTTCACAGAAGCCCAAGTGGGTCTCCTGGAAGCCTCTGGCTACTTAGGGGTTTCATAGAGGGCTGAAGATGGCTGAGGGACGGGAGCATAAAACCGCTGCCTTTATTGATTCATTAACTTGACATCCGAAATCCTCCGAGTCCGATTCCGAGAGCTTGCGTGTACTAAACGGTGTGGGTCGAGCTCCATTCTCTTGCAAAAAACGTGCGGCATTTGTGGAATTCTGATCAGTGCGGCCCTCTCTGCTTGCTTGACTCGGACTAGGAGTCCTTATCATTCTAGGTTGGCCCCTCAAAGCCTCTGAACAATCGTTGTAAATAAGATCTCTTGAGCCCAATTAGGGAAATATAGACCGTTTCATAGGCCTGCCTATCATTGCTAATGCAGAATACTTCGGTCGCCAGGGCCCCGGCAGACAATGATGCCTGAGACAAAGGCAGCTGTGACTTGCGATTGGGACTACTTTGCCCAAACTTACGCTAGGCCTGCCCCTGCCCTAGCAACTACGCATAGACAGCATTATCTCGCTGCTTGATCCTGCTTCGCTGTCATATCAGCATCCCAGGACCTCCACTGGTACTGCACAGCTCGAAACCGAAATCCTCCAACCTAAACTTCACTGGCTGATGCGGTCAGTGGGCTGCGAAATAGATCTCGCATGTCCGTCAGCACGTGACCATCACCCCTGCTGACTCTGTTTTGGCTTTGTAAAGTTCAGAGGTCAAGGAGTGGACCACAGCCGAAGAACAATCCTACGACTCTTACGCAAAATCTTCACTGAAAACTTGTCGCAAAGTAAGACTTGGAGCGTGATTGTGACCTTTGTATGGGCTTCAGACTGGTGTGCTACAATGCACCGGCGTCAGCAAGCCTTTCCTCATGTCAACAGTCTTTATCAACAAAAGCAGACGATAGCAGTAGAACCCACAGTCGAAGCAATGATCTCTCGGCACTTTAGGATATGAGGGTTCTGGGATCTTGGCATCTTCTACTGAGCCTTGTGGGAAAGCTCGAACTTCACCAGTCTCGTGCTTACCAACTACTTAGGGTCACACACGAACCTTCAAGCGCTGCCTCAACTAGTGTCAGAAGCCCCATCCCAATGACCGTTGTGATGGAGGCCACAGGGCTCAGGTTGTGTGGCTCTCAAGAAGCTGCCCTAAACCCTAAACCCTAAGTTCTTAATTTTCCAGTGTGCCCCAGCTCGACCGGAGTTGCTTCAGGGCTTGGGGTTTGTGTCCCTCCTACTTAGCAAGGACGAGCCCGCATTGCAGGGTACGTTCAGAACTGTGGCGTGGGGTTAAGGGCGAAGGGTTTAGGATGTTGTAGTCATTGTAGAGCCTACCTGGACCCCAAAAGTATGTAGAAAAATAGCCTTTTTATGGTTTTGGGCCATTATTTTACCTACTTTTGGGGGTTTAGGGAGCTTAGGGTCCAAGTTTTAAGTTGGTTTGGCGTTGAGGGAACTGTTGGTGAAATGGCAGCAGCTGCCTCAAGTTGTGAAGATGCGCCCAGCTCCCTAGCAGTGCGAGAACAGTTGCCACCTGCAGCTGCAAGATAGTTGAGGGCTTATAAGGTTCAGGAATGGTTTCGATTCAGGGGGTATTGCGATTCAGGGATCATTGCAATTGCCAGGTTAGGTCTCATACTTTCTGTCATCACTGTATCGGTTGTTCGCTGCTGTCTTTTTCCAAAGGAGAGCTGGAAGTCTGCGAACAGAATCCTAGCGACAGAAAGTGAAGCTGAACTTGCGTTGCGATTTCCTCGCACTATAAAGGGTGACTCTGAACGGGGGTGGTGTAGCGCTCGGACTGTTTGCGGCTGTGGGTTCTGCCAAACTTTGCATATTGAAGCCGCGAAGGGTATCAGTGGAGGCCTACCAGTGTTGATATCTCCGAAGACACCAATTTCTCTGCACATGTGCCCTGCAAAATATGTATGCGTATCTGGGTATGCCGGTACATACCAACATAACCACATGCATGGAAGCTTACATACACCGGTACAAACCGATGATAACACATGCGTACATACATGCATGCATACATACATACATACATACATACATACAAGCATGCAGGCATACATACATACGTACATACATACATACATACATACATTCACAGGCACCAACACACACACAGCAGGTATCCATATGTCATTCTGCCCGCCTGCCTGCCTGCCTGCCTGCCTGCCTGCCTGTATACCTACCAGCAGCCGACCTACTTACTTACCTGCCGCCGTAACGGCACCTGTCTAATCACCCACACGCACATGTAGATGTAGATGTGTGCACTATTTTTCTGCTGTTTAGTTATTGCTACTACTAGTGTTGTTGTTGTTGTCGTCGTCGTCGTCGTTGTTGTTGTTGTTGTCGTTGTCGCTGTCGTTGTCGTTGTGGTTGTGGTTGTTGTGGTTGTTGTGGTTGTTGTGGTTGTGGTTGTGGTTGTGGTTGTTGTTGTGGTTGCGATTGCTGTTGCTGTTGCTTATGCTGTTGCTTATGCGGTTGTTGTTTTGTTGCTGTTGTTGTTGTTGTCGTCGTTCGTTCGGTCGTTCGTTGTTGGGTGGTGGCGCGTATGCTGCCGCGAAGGGAGCATCGATTTCGGGGCTGCAATGTGCCAAAACTCGAGTGTTGGCTGGCACGTTGCAGTTTGATCAAAAATCCGCGATTCGGCTTTCGTATCGGTTTTTACAGTGCTTTCCGAGGAAAAACAAAACCCCGGTTTTTGCACATTCGCATGTCTTTACTATCGGAATTTACGGCGTTCCGTGCTTTCTCCGTTTCCATTTTGGGCTTGCAACTCGTCTGGTTTCGTCTGCCTTCTCGTTTCTCTTTTTCTTTTTGGTTTCCTGGGGGGTTAGCGGGGGATGGCGGGGGTGTTGACGTCCATGGCGATGCGGCTTCTGACATTCGCTTCTGTATTTCGTCTTATTCTCTTTTGCTTTCGTAAGGGGGGTGGGGAGGGCGGACGGGGGGGATGTTAACGTCCATAGTGATTCGTCTTGTGATATTCGCTTCTGTTGTTCTTCCTATTTTCTTTTGCAATCGTGGGGGGTGGGGAGGGGATGGGGATGATGCTGATGATTATCTTGCTGAGAGAAAAGATGATGTTCATGTTGTTGATGATGTTGATGGTGATGATGAGGAGAGGCATAAGGATGACGATGACAATAACTATGATGAAGCCAGCCACAATGAGAATGTTGCTGCATCCTGTTGCTGTTGTTATAGGTGACACGGACCCGCAACATTAAAACCACACGGCCTTTACGTCGTTTTTGCACAGACAAAGACCAAAAAAATCAAACCAAAAATCAACCAATAAAAAAACAATGAAAAGCACAGTTTTTTTGCGACAAATCGGCAAATACCGCCTCAAAAACAGGAGCAAAAAACAGGAAAATGCAAACAGCAACAAAAAATGTTTCATTCACGAATAGACGCACAAATCGACATCTGCAGGTTTTTGGCTCAAAAACAGAACGACCCCTTCCTTGTTGTTGTTGTTGTTGTTAGCTTTTTCTTCCCACAGGGCTTAGACCCACCGAGGCTTTTTGGACAGTCAAGGCAAATAGTGACAACTAGTGACAATAAACGTCAACAAAAAAACAAATACAGACGATAGTAAACAAATCCGGACACATAGAGACAAATCCAGACAAGTAAAGACAAACACAAGCAAACATTGTTTATATTCTTAGGCTGTAACAGTTGTCAAAAAGTTTCTAGAAGCTTCTCGAAGTTTTTAAACCCTTTAAAAACTATAAGTTTTCAAAGTTTTAGAAAATGTTTTAAAATCTTTCAGACTGGTCCAAATAAGAAGAATCTCGATGATGTACAACATGAAGAAGACCTGGCACAGGGTGTTGTTCATCGCCTTGTGTGAGGTTTTGCGTTGTTGGATGCGCGGGGCGTTGGTCTGCGACACTAGTATGCCGGTTAAATGCTGCACAAATGAATTAAACTGTTGAAAGCCAGCGGAAACAAAAGGCAGAAATGAGCACCAGGATTTGAAGGCCCAGTGGATTAAATCTATAGCAACCTTTAGCACCAGAAAAAGCACAATCATGAGCACCAGACAAAGCACAATTATGAGCACACAGTTTAGCACCAAAACAAGCACAAACATCAGCACAACGTATAGCACCATAATATTGCGGTTTTGCTGGTGCTTTTTGTCGTGCTTCCGAATGTGGTGACTGTTACAAGGGCACGCGACATTGAAAATCATTATTCTGTTTATGTATTGTATATTTACACACACACACACGCAGTCATGGAGCTTCAGAGCTTTTGGGATCAAGGTGATGCGGCCGGTGGGGATGTGGTGCCAGTTGCCGCTCCGGGCAAACCCTGCTTCAAGTTTGGGGTTGCGGTGGTGAGATCCTCCGGGGACGTAGACAACGAACGAGAAATGCCGAAAGCCTCGGCAAAGGTATCGTGCAACTCCTCGTCGAAAGGGTCAGCCACCTAGTCACAGACGTATGGCTGGCTATCATGGAACAGACAGAGCAGGACGACACGAGGCTTCGAATTGTCAATGCATCTTTCGGCTACATCACACACCGTTCAAACGAGGCAGGAGATTTCAAGGCGGATCTTGAATTTGGTGTCGGGGTTTAGCATGCTAAAGATTGCTCCCACTTTCAAGAATTCTATTTCCCAGGGCTTCGAAGATGTAGATTCTCGTGGCTCTGTCTACGCCCGAATGTGCGTATTGTGTCCTGCCTGGCCATCCAATCCACCGGCCGAGTCAGCCAGAAGGGCCTGGCTGAGTCGTGGCATTTAATGGCGGCCAAAAGGGTCCATAGATATATATATATATATACATATGTATATATATGTATATATAAAGAGAGGGAGAGAGAGAGAGAGAGAGAGATATATATATATACACGCACTTATTTGTTTACTTATTTTCACACTACCATTCTGGAATTAGGTCCCCAAAACCATGACGGGGATGGTCTTTTTTGGGATCTCATGCCATTATGGTAGGTAGAGTATCGTAAGACTTTGACGGGGACAATAATGGAGTACTACTTAGTAGTAATGATTCCGACCACAACAAGAGTTTTAGGGTTTAAGGTTGCTTCAGTTCTGGCCTGGCTTCCGTCTTTGAGAGCCCCTTCCCCTCTGGCAATCTGTGCGGAAGCCACAGAGAGGCAGAGACGGGTAGATAGAGAAATGCATGTCGGTTTACATACAGGCCGCGGACCTTCAGGTCAGGTTGGTCCCCCCTGAACTCATGAGGAGATCCGAGAAAGAGAGAGAGAGAGAGAGACACACACATATATATATATATATGCAAATATGTACATTATACTTCCATATGCACATATGTATGCATATATAGCTATATATATGTGTGTATATATATATACATGTATCCTTGTATAATATATACATATATATATATAGATATATGGTTATAATCTCAACAGCGGCGAATCACTGAGGGCCGTGACGTTGGTAGCTTCCAGCAGGTTGTAGGACTGCGCGCCTGGTGCCAAAAGATTCCCGTCTGCAGCGGAACTAAAGCCGCTGTCCATTCTAATGACGTCGAGTGCGTTCTTCTGAAACTGTGGACGGGAACTGCAATCACGAGGCTAAGGCTGCAAATCTTTGGGTGAACTCTCTTCTGAAGCTTCGGATTTAGGTTCGAAGCCCGTTTGCATCCTGAGTTCTTGAAACCCATTCCGACGTGCCCAACGGGTGCTGTCAATAATTGGGTTGAGAGTTTGATTAGGGTTTAAGGCTTAAGGCTCCCAAGCTGAGACCCCCTTCCACAAAAGCCCCATGGCAAGTCCGCTGTATTTCGCTTGGCTGAAGTTGGCGAAGTGTCGGAGAGGAGTGTCATCAGTCCCTTCGGCAGCGTGTGGCGGACAGGTGCCGCATGCTGACTTGGTCATTGACCAAGTGTTATAGGGTTTGAGACTTACTTAAGGTTCGCAGGTGCATTGCTAGGAGTGCGTCCTGAAATGGACTGCTGGCTTGTGTGCAATTTCCCACCAGAAGGCCTGTCCCAGGCACTGCCCTGTCTGTGCTAACCTTGCTGTCCGCCCCAGTCGGTCATGAGCGCTACCCGGCTACCCTTCTGGTAGAGGAGACGCTCAGTCATACGCTGGGGTGGCAACTGAGGCACTGCAGGGAATTGCTGGGACTTTTGGTCTTTCCCATGAAACGACGCATAAAAACTGGGAGGACATGTGCTCAGCAGCTCCGGAAGATCTGGCACACTCGAGGTCCGCATTCTTTGGCGGTGTCTGCTCATGTTCGCTCACATCATATATCTGCCATCCCGATTCCTCGCAGTCGCTTCACGGGATCTCAGAACCACGCAGCAGATCGTCGGAAGTAGCGAAAAGCTCGCCGCCAACACGGAGACGCCGGGGTATACGTGCACGAAAAGCTTACGGGCCGAGTACCTTAGCCGAAAAAAGGTTAACCTTTTGAATTAGAGTAGGTTTACATAAGCCCCAAAAGGTTAAAGGCTACCTACTCAGCCCCTAAGAAAAGGGATGCTCGAACAGCCTGAGGTGCAACCTGGTCCTTTAGCTCAAGGACTCGTGCTCCTTGTTTGCACAGCGACATCGGTAGCAGCGCAGAGCCGCCTCCAGCCGAAGTGGGTCACTGAGACTCTTGATATTGTATGTGTGTATATATATATAATACATACTGCATGTATACTATAAGAGAACACTTTGTAAGGGAGAATCAGAAGGCTTACGAACACAGGGCTCCCTGTCCTCCCACAGCTCCAACCCCTGTTCGTATCATCACCGTGCCCGATTGTTCAGAACCTGAACTTCCGTCGCGCTCCGCCGTGCCTTTGCGAATGCCATGTCTCCACCTGCAGGCTGGAGCTCTCTAACAAACAGCTTCGAAGGGGTGAGGTAGACGAGATAAAACATATATATATATATACATATATATATAGATAGATAGATATATAGAGGCCACTATCCCACTTCTCTTCGACATGTTGAAGATACTTGAAGGATCTGGATAGCCTAGGACCTAGGAGCTAAAGGTGAGATCCCAGAGTGTGCGGAGTTCAGGCTCTGAGGGCTTCTGTTTGTGGGCCTTGGCTGAAGGTCAAAGTGGAGGATCGCTTTCGGGAAGTGGTCCGAAGTCTTCTTGTCGGCAGTTGTGCGGTGGGCTGTTACAATGCCCTCTATATCTATCCATATCTATCTATATATATATATACATATATATATATAATCGCAAGGCTTTCTTGAAAGATCGGGATACTCGGCTTAGCACCCGGATCAAGAAAGAGGAATTACCGGTCTAGTAGGCATCATCTTGTGCCCTAAACCCTAAACCCCTAAACCCTGAACCCCTAAACCCCTAAACCCTAAACCCCTAAACCCCTAAAGCCCTAACCCCCGAACCCCAAAACCCCAAAACCCCTAAACCCCTAAAGCCTTAAACCCCTAAACACCAAAACCCTAAAGCCCTAAAGCCCAAGGCCCTAAAGCCCTAAAGCCCTAAACCTGTCACGTCTCAGGGCCTCAGCCGCCGCCGACCCCTGGCCATCGTCGGTAGCCGGAGCACTGGTTGCAGCCTTGCAGGGTGCAGGAACTTCAGGAGATCTGCGTGTTTAGGCTTTAGTAGGGGTTTCGGTTTAGGGGTTTAGGGGTTTAGAGTTTAGGGTTTAGGGGTTTAAGGGTTTAGGGTTTAGGGGTCCGGAACCCTACCCTCCAAACTCAAACTCCAAGCTGTTTCTTTAACCCTGAACCCTAAACCCTGAACCCTACACCTCTAAACCCTTTTGCACAGGCTTGATTGGAACCCCAAACCGAACCAAAGACGATGCTCGTCTTCGGGCCGAGGCTTCATTGGCACAGTGGGATGGGGCCTGGCGGGATGTCTCTGGGGCAGTGGAAGACATGTGTAACTCTTTGAATTAGGGTCCCGTTTTGGGCTCCGTTTATGAAGGTACCGTACTATTTTGCCTAGGTTCACTTCTTTCTCCCGGGGGTTCGACCTCGGCAGCGACCGCGCAAAGTTCCGCATAGATCCTCCTTCAGGCCGTTCAGAGAGTAGCCGAAGGTTTAGGGTGCAAGGGTCGAGGTTTTAGGGTTTAGGGTAGCCGAAGGTTTAGGGTGTAACATACTTGGAGCCTTAGGTTCCATGCATTGCTTCATAGCCAAGGTCACTGATCTACGAGTCTTCCGCGTTAGTTACATTGCGCAGGACGATTCCCTACATCCAGCAACAAGCTTGCCATTGGAATCACACCTAAACCCTAAACCCTAAACCGACATGCTCACGGAACGTGGCAACCACAAGGAGCCTTTGCCGGGCGCTCCTCTGGCAGAATGGGTCCGTCAGCGGCTTCCGCCGGATCTGAAGTAACAACGACACGCTTCCACATGCGGAGAAACGATTGCAAGGTCCACAAGGCCAGGAGTCACACCACCTACAGCCTACTGTCTTCACTCCGTCTTGCAGAGGATTCTGCCGAGTAGTTGCCGCAAGTGCAACGTCACAGGGGACAACATGCTGTGAACCCACACGGCAAAAATTCCGGGTTCCCAAAACTTGCAGTTTGCAGTAACCAGCCCCCGCCCTTTGTCATCTTGGTCTGATGAATAAGAACTGTCGGCCGGGGCACCCTTGTTGTGAACTTTCTGTTGGGCTGCCGCCTCTGTCTGACCTTTGCCAAGGAGGGGGCTTCGGTAGAGCCTCACAAGAAAGACATCGTGCGAGTACTTGCTATGATCTACGCTGCATCCAAACATCAGTCATCAAGACATTCAACACCTTCATCTGTCTTACACTGGGGCTTCAGCTGCCTAGACAGTAGTTACTATCCACATAATATGGAACCCAGTAACCCATCATTTTGGTAGTTAAATAGGTCGCATGTCGTCTTCAAGTCTCGCTTGAGATTAGAAGAGCCGTGTCCTCCTCAGAGGACTTCTTCTGGGCCCCATTGATCAGTTCCCATACACCAAGCATGTGGACTGTGTACCGTAAACTATTGAACAGATGCCGAATGTGCTGCCGGCTTGCTCGCTGCCAAGTCGGCCTTGGATTCGGCCTTGGCACAGACATTGCGGCTTAAAGCTCTGATGGTGCCTGTGAGCACGCCTAAACCAGTAGCTCTTCGTCAAGAGGGGGGGCTTTAGGAGCTCTTGCTGTATCCAGGCTTGTTCTTTGTGCCGGTGTGTCGGTGTCTTCGTTCCCTGCCTACGACGTTCCACTTCTGCTGCAAAGGACCGAAGATTCAGTGAGGACATCTCTGTTCAAGCAGGTGTTTCGGAACAGGCAAGGCCCCACAAAGCTGGAACTTACAAGTTTGTGATGCCCTACAGAACTTTCAAGCCCTAAGCCTAGATGATGCGCATGCGACACAGGACTCAATGCTTCAAAAGAAGCTCGGCAGCTGTAGATAGGCTTCTGCTCGGGGCGTGGGTTCAAATCTCCCGAAAGCTGAAACCACGATTTGCTTATGAGCGTTTCGATGGCCACTTTCCGACCCCCTGTTAGGGCTTTAGGGTTTGTCCGTTGTTGATCAAAGCTGCTTAGAGCTGCAAGCTTCGCATAAACCCTTGGTGCCACCATGCGGCAGATGGCTTTGCAGCCGCTTCCTTCTTGCGCTTGGGTTTAACAAAGCCTGATCAGCGACTACATGCAGATGATATTCAGCTTTTCTGGGGTTTTGGCAGCTGCCAGGACTCTCAATCTAAGCTGCGGAGAGAGCTAGCGTAAGGAGCTCAGAAAGAATCCTGTCCCAGTCCCAGAAGCACTGAGTGCTCAGCAAACTGTGTTTCATCCTTGCCCCGCCTCCGCTGCCGACAAAAATGTCGATGTCACGAGCCGTCCATGTACTGATGTCAGAAGGCCATGGCAAGGTGCTGGCCTCAACACCCGGATACTTCCGCCTGCAGGGAGACCCACTGTCTTTCAAGCTTCAAGCCTCTAGCTGCAGAAACTGCCGCTCCTGCTTGCTGTAGGGCTACGGTAAACCCAAGACACCCCAGAGAGCCCTAAGCCCTCATGTTGGCACACAGCCGTACTTCACAGGATGTTTCTGGACATGATTGTCAATTGAAGCACTAGAAAGTGTGAATGAGTAATACAGGATTCATAACATCATAGTCTGGTGGCCAAGCGAAGCTTTCGAACCAGCTACTGTTTGAGATGCTCAACGCGAGTAATACGTCTTAGGTGCTGCTGCCCCCTTGCCACCTCAGATCTTCTGCTCAACCGGCCATGCTCCTGCAGCTGAGCCACAAGACCTCGCTCGTCGCCTCATGTGCAAGATACGGTGCTTCCTCTGCATTGCCAGAAGAGTTCTCCATCTGGCGACGTCGAGGCGAGTACTCGAAAGCCCTATGAACATAGACCTGTAGCAGATGATGTGCTACCAAGAGCCGACGATATGCCGGACACCCAGGTGTTCTCGATGTGGCTTTTCTTACAGAGCCTTACGGGTCCAGGGTTTAGGGTTGTGTCTCAGGGGTTTAGGGCTGATAGGGCGGGTTGAGGGTTTAGGGGTTTATGGTTCCGGGATATGTTGGGCTTTCTGCGCAGCCTCCGGTTTGGGGATCCAGGATTCGGTGCTGCAGGGCTGCCCTGAGATTGGACCAAATGGCTGTCGGGGTATGCCGGTCGGCACTGTCATGAACCATCATCTTCAAGCCACAAGCACACGTGTGGGGCATCGTGGCGTCACGACTTCCATCTTCCGAGTTTAGACAGGCATGACAATGGAATGTGCTGAATGTTATCTTTAGGGTAAGACTGCCGGTAAAAATAAACCCAGAACCTTGTACCCGAGACACCCGAGTATATGCTGAGAGATAGGCGCAGCTTCTCCCACGTCTCCGATGCATCTGTTTGTGCCTCCCATGGTGCTTCCGAAAGCTTCTTGACATCTTCCCTGCAGAATCCAGGAACTATACAGACTCTCGGTACCGCGAGTCTCTCTCAGAACCGTGCACCCAAGTTAAAGAACAAACGATACCTAGCTGTCGATCGGCTTGTGATAGGGATGTCGGTGCATGCACGCCTGGTTAATGTAGGGCCTTAGTAATTCTAATAGGGTTTTGGGGGCACATTCTACTATAAGTATCATAGGGAACCCCTAAAAATAGTATAGGTACGCAAAGATTCAGGCTCCAATGGTACTTGGGGCTCTTTGCCTTGCAGCTGGCCCTAAGCGCAATCGCAGAGCTCTCTACTCTTGCATCTTCTGCTGCGGCCGCTGTCTGGAGTCTAAACGCGATTGTCCAGAATAGCATATTATAGAGTAGTCTTGCATATCATCGCATAACAATTGTAGTATCTTGTAAGTTATATATATATACATGTATAATCAACCCATATACCAGAGTCACTAGGGTCTACTATATGTATATCTGTGAACATATGTATGAATTTGTTTATCTAGATTTGTAGATACACATCGATAGAGAAATACAAAGATAGATAGTTACATAGATAGAAAGATTTTTTTTCACAAGCGACTCGGCTGCTGCCCTTACTGCCTAGCTCGGCCCACAACACGGTACTCAAGACTGCATCGCGAGACAGGCCACTTAGATAGATAGACTGATTGATTGACCGATAGTGAGATGTACAGACAGACGTACATACATACTAACATACATACATTCATACATACATGCATACATACACACACATACATGCATGCATGCATGCATGCATGCATGCATGCATGCATGCATGCATACATACATACATACGCACACACGCATACATGCATGCATGCATGCATGCATGCATGCATACATACATACATACGTACATAAATACATACGTACATACATACATACATGTTTGTTATATACATGCATACAAACAAACAAACATCGATACATACATACATAGGTACATAGACTCTAGACACATGCCAACACACAAACAAACGAACGAACAAACAAACAAACAAAAACAACAAATGTGCGTACATATACACACACACATACATACATACATACATACATACATACATACATACATACATACACAGACAGAGGACATGTTGTTCACATAATAATGTATAGTAACATATGTACATACATGGCATCCTACAATTTCTCATGGTACATCACCCGACGTCCCCGAACCTGAAGCTGATAGAACACTAGCAGCTTGGACACTCCTGGCGAGGCATCTAGGCTTCGGGTTTTTGCTGTCGTACTCCCTATGGATAGGGTTTAGGCTCAGGGTTGGCACCTTGCCTTCATCATTAGCATATCAATGCAGGTCCCCCGCAACTCCTAACTGCACTAAATCTCAAACCTTAAACTGCTGCGCCTCGTGGAATAGACTAGACTGCGTAGACCACTGCAGCCAGCTCTCTTCGATCTGGTCCTGCTGCCACGAACGGGGGGTTTCAGAAAACAAGGAATCTCTGGCCCGAAGGATCACAGGGTTCTTTTTGCAAGATTGTACTGATCTCTGTCAGTTGAATTATTGCAAAATTTTACGGTTGAGGGGCCTCTTCCCGAGTATCTGCATTGTGGGCCGAAGTAGCAAGGTGGCTACGGGGCCCTGGCGGCCAGACTTGCTCTGTGTCAATACTCCCAGCCCTGGCATGGCTATCCCTAGGCTTCCAGGGACCTTATTATTGGGTCCTTAAGGGCTCTGGGGCCTTAACTATAAGGTCCTTGGAAGCCTAGCGTATCAGTATAAAGACTGCGATTGAGGGGCTTCCGCCAGCACACCGTGCCCTAAGACCCTGCGGCATGCCAGCATGCGCTTTGGCACGATTCTGTAGATTTCAACTCCTAAAATTTAAAACCCCACGCCATACAGCCCTAAACCCTAAACCCCTAACCCCTAAACCCTCACCAATAGGCCTGGTAGGGCCTTGTTGCTGGCATTTAAAGGCACGGGCCTCCCAGAAGGCCACGCGCCGAGACAAGGAAGATGTGAGGGTCCTGGGAAAGCGACTTAGCCAGGTTCTGTTTGATACGGCTGATGATATAAATCCTGTATGACCCATAGTAAGGAATATACCATAATGCCCATAGTGTAGGGCCCTTAAGGTGCCGGATTTATATCATCAACAGTATCATCGTTTATGCTAGGCTTCCAAGGACCTTATAGCTAGGGCCCCAGAGCCCTTAAGGACCCAATAATAAGGTCCCTGGAAGCCTAGGGTTCTTGTGTAAAACTCAGGGCGATCACGCTGGGCACCTGGAGCCCGCACATTTTCTGAAGAAATGCATCGTTGTATCCTCCAAGTGCCCAACCCAAGAGCCGACATTCGGTACCCTCTGGTGCCATCTACGCATGTGAAGCTCTAGGGTGTCCTCAAGTCTGGCGCCAGAACAAGTTCTTCTGCCTCACAGCGCGTCGAGATGAAGCAGTACTACCCGAGTAGGAAGGTCTACGCGCAGATGGTTCTTGGCCCTATACATCATGTTTTTCGGTGCAGGGAGCGCATGTCATACCTACTGACGCCCGACCACAAGCAGGATCCCAAACAGTCTGTGTGGTATTGACTTTTGATGAGGTGTCAATGCGTCCTTTGCGAACCTTTAGGTGATTGTGTCTAATGACAGCGAGCGAAGATTACGGGCAAAGAGCACCATCAAATTGAATTGGATGAATCTCCGAAAGCCTGTGTGAGCAGCTCTTGCTTCTGCTCGATCACGCCTGTCTTGAAGGCCTGCAGCTGATGCTTCTGGGACAAACAGAAGGTGAGTGTCCGTTCAGATGAAACCGTAACATTTGAAGGCTTGCAGTTTCTCGTTGAAAGCAGCATTTGTCTGTGCATCCGGCCTCCTGAATGACCGCCAAATCTGCATCGGCTCTCGCTATTCTGAGCAAACCCGTTCGTGGGTGCCTGGGCGGCTTAGGCGATCATCTGGACACACTGTGCTAGCTGGTGTTCGGTTGTACCTGGTTACAAAAGACTCACTCATGCAGCCTCAACGTTCGGAATCTCCCTCAAGCCGTGAAGCAGTGCAATCCCGAACCGATTCCCTTTTTCCTTTTTTCGGCTCCCGCACCAAACCTCTGCACGATTCCTGCAATCCAAACCCTAGGATTAACGGTCTTGATGAGCACTTATTTACTCCCGGAACATTACGGGCATCCCTCCGGGCTTCGGAAAGATCGCCTGATTGGTACCCATACTCCCTTGCCACATGATTTCGTTTTGCCCCCACACGAAGCACATCATTGCAAAACCTTCGCCAACTTGAACCCCAGCTGCTTCCACACTCACACGATGAATTCCCAAGTGTTGCCCAGCGTTGGCAAGAAGTCACAATGACAATTCGAAAAGACATTTATGCCCAAAACTCGAAACCTAAACCCCCCAAAAAGTAAGTAAAATAATGACCCAAAAAACCCATACAAGGCTATTATTCTACATACTTTTGCTGTCCAGGAAGGAATGAGTCGATGACCAACCCTGAGCTGCTTTTGTGGCCTAGGCCCCGGCGGCCATCCACATGGATAGTCTTTGGACCGTTCCGTGAACGAACACACTGCCTCTCCGGCCTCACCGGACTTTCCGAAGACGAGGTTCGGGACAGGGTTTAGGGGCACAAGATGCTGGCATGAGTTTCAAAGCACCCAGAAATGTTGAGGAATGTACCTCTACAAAACCGTAGAGGACTTGTGTGACAGTATCTGGCCCAAATTTGCCACCAACATGACACGACAGCAGCCATGGCAAACACAAGCAAGGGTACACCACCATGGGTTTTTGCGTCATTGGTAAAGAGCCGTCATGAACAGCATGGCCTGCAGCCAGCATCACCATCAGCATCACTCTAAGAATTACATGACTGGGAAACAAACCATTCGCACTTCTAGATGATGTCGTCGTGATCGACATGATCATCTTCAACAGTATCACAGCCACCACCGTGCTGACAAAACCCCGGCGGGCCCTAAACCTCACATCCTAGGCCATTTGTTCTTGGATGTGTTTTGAAGCTGTGAATGTCCTTGTTGTGGGTGGCCGGGATCCTGCCAACAGTAGAGGCTCGGCTCAGATAAGCCCTCAAGCCTCAAAGCCCTTTTCACCTGCAACGCCGCATGTGGCGCAGTTCTGAACACTTACACCCCCTACTCTAAACCTGCCCTGCCCCAAACCAGAGCTAACGAAAGGTTCAGCTTTCGAAACGCTGCTGATAACACGAGTATTGGAGCACATTAGCATAAGCCACCGAAACCCGTCTTTCTCCACAGGCTTGCCGAGTTCACGCCTAGAGAACGGCATGATGCTTCCAGGCGTGAACTCGGCAAGCCACCGACACCCTCAACCACTAAAGCAACATTTCCGCGCCTGGGCTTCGATAGCAGAATGGCACTGTGCCAAGGCCTTCGCCCCTGCAGCTACCGGGCTCAAGCCGGAGCAGGTGCAACATACAAAATACAACAAAAATGAAACCAGTAATGTTGAGACTGTGATTAACCGTCGTACTCATGGGCATAGTAGTCGTAGGAGTTGTCGTCGTCGGCGCAACAGCAGCAGCAGCAGCAGCAGCAGCAGCAGGAGGAGGAGGAGGAGGAGTAGTAGTAGTAGTAATCGTAGTCGTAGTAGTCGTAGTAGTCGTAGTAGTCGTAGTAGTAGTAGTAGTCGTCGTCGTCGTAGTAGTAGTAATCGTAGTAGTAG